>JAZGLO010006701.1:1093418-1228902 GCA_036873155.1 Biomphalaria sudanica
CCCATTGGGTCAAGTACGAATGTTAGTTTAAAATAAAATTCAAAATACCCCGAATCCATTTGACCGGCACTACTGGCTATGCTAATGAGTTCAAATCCCAATCTATATAAGAGTGGACTCGAACTCTAACAGACGCTCACACCCGCCAGACAGATTTCTATATCTAATAGGCAAGGCTGGAACTTAGTTTCTCTCGTAAAGCCGCCTATAGTTTAAACAACCGTGGTAGGTTGCTCTTGTTTATATACATTTTTATGTGTGTATTATTTTGTGCATTTATTAATACTATGTAAGTATGTAACCTTTTATTTTATCTTCAACACAATGTTTATTATCAATGGGCTATGTTCACGCCTATTTTAATTAGTTTATAATTTTCCTCAATCTAGCGTTGAGATGTTTTAATCTAGATCTACTGGAGCGATCGGATCTTTTACAAGATTCCGAATCATATACTCTCTTACTAGATCCATGAATATGTTCTGCTGTATAACATGTTAGCTTATTCTTTAGTGTAACTATCACACACCACATTTGTCTATGGCATTTACAGTCTAAATTTTACTTATATTCAACCTCACTATGTTGTGAATAAGATTTAATCTATGATCATATCATTCCCTCCCCTTTTATATCTACATATTTACCCCTTTAATTATAAATGATTCATACAACATTGCCCAATAGAGATGTATGCAACTCTCTTCTTTTATGTTGGTTTTATTACCATATATTCTTGTTCACTTTTAAACATTTTGCTTGGGTTATCTCCCATATTTTGTTTTGTTTTATATAATATTGAAGTTCGAAGTTTAAACCTGTGGTTTACTTGTATGATCTTAACATCATGGCTTATGGCCTCACGTATTGCTTAAGGTAGTTATTTCCCCTGTTTTACTTTTGTTAAATATATTCATTGAACGGAATGAGCTCTATGCCTCACGTGCACAATCTGATTGATTGCATGGCATAAGAGAGTTCCTACCTATTGTCATGAGGAAGTTTCTAAGTGCTTCTTTCTTTTCAGCCTGGTTGTTATTGGTGGTGCAATATCACGCACACTAGACTTGTGCAGTCTTTTCACCACTAGATCTGCACTGTCTACACCTGTTAGATCATCAGCTTCGACTGGATCTGCAGCGTCACCAAACCTAAGCCTACAACGCCTGAACTCCAACCCCCCCTTATGTCAGCGAGAAGGAATCTCAGTAGTGCCCACTACAAACGGCCCTAAACCTCAGTGCCTACTACTAATTGCCTATGGTCCAGTGCCCAGATACTTGCCCGGAGTTCAGCGCCTACTGCCCAGCATAAACTGCTCAGTCTAGGCTCCAGCTGTCCGCTGCCCAATATCTATTGCCCACTACCTACGGTCCTGAGAATACCCTTCCCACCCTTTCGATATAGACGTACTCCTATTCGGCTCAAGCCTCATCCGTCTACAAGAAGATTCAGGTCCGAGTCCTTCCTGCATCTACTAAGACAGTCCAGCGGCCAACCGACCAGCGAAGAAAGATATGAACTAAAAATAGAAACACTTATCCACTCCTTCATATGCAATATCAATGATGAAATTAATCCACCTGAATCATTGTTGACTCACTGCCCAAGCTAGTAGTGATATTGTTGTTGTTAAATTAAATTGTTTTTTTTTTATTCAACCTATAGTCAGTTCTTTTGTTCTAATTGTTGCTCGTAGTGTGCCTGTTCAAAATTTACTTATGTGAGAGGGGAAACTCAAAATTACTTCCCCTAGAGTAACGAACCAAAATCATTTTAAAATATTAAAAACCTCGCCAAAATATTAATAACTTGAAAAGCCAATGAAACAAATATAGCTATTACCACACAGGGCTGAGGTATTTTTCTCAAATCTATATTTCGTTTCACAACAATATCTTGGAATCGAAAAAAAAAAAGAAAAAGAAATATTCCAATCGACATTTAAAGCCAATAATAATAATCAGAGGAGAAAAAAAAAGCTATTAAAAAAAGAAAAAAAACTGTGCAATATTGCAGCCAATGGACGACATTTCTGAAGGCTTTGAAGGAAAAACTAGGCCAAAGTTCTTTAAAAACAAATAAACTAAAATGTAATTGAACATATCTAAATTATATCAGCTAAAGGCTTCCGAATCATATCATTTGGCTGGGGGGGGGGGGGTGAAAATACCTAAATGCAAAATAAAACAAGGAAAATAAAAAAATACTTTAAAAAAAAAGCTTATATTAATGTGTACTATTTCTTTTTACCAATTGTTTTTGTTTAGAGCAGACAACAGACAGGAAGACAGACACACAGAAAGACGGACACACAGACAGAGTGAGTATTGTAGAAAAAAAAAAGGAATATATCAATTATCTTATAGGTAATTTTTAATAAACACAATAAACAAAATCTTGGACTCCAATGACCAGGATATCAACACACAAGCAGTCACAGACACAACCCTGGAAATACTAGGAAAGCTCCGCCCGCCCAAAAAACCCTGGATATCTAACTCTGTGACAAGCGACCGGAGCTCAAAGAGAAAAGGTTGTCCGACCCAAAATGTGTCCGTGAATACAAATAGATTTAAATAACTTGAAGCTATTGTCTCAGATGAGGGAACGAGACCTGAACTACTGGCCCAAATCGCAGAGTCCACAACAGTCCTTTCAAAACTTAAAATGATATGGAACGACAAAGACATAGCCCTCGGCACCAAAATCAGACTGATGCGCTCCCTGGTCAAGGCCACATTTTTATATGCTTGTAAGTCTTGGACGCTGACTGCAGAGCTAGAGCGAAGGATCCTAGCAATAGAATTGAGATGCTACAGAAGGATCCTTGTTATCACGTTCAAAGACCGCATCACAAACCAAGATATTAGAGACAGGGTTACTGCAGTGATTGGACCCCATAATGACCTTCTAACTATCGTAAAAAATTGCATGTTAAAAATCTATCGCCATATTACAAGATCTTCGGGGCTCGTAAAGACCTTCCTTCAAGGAACAGTACCAGGAATAAAAAAGAAGAGGCAGACAGAAAAAGCGATGGGAAAAAAACTAAAAGAATCGACGGGCCTGCCATTGAAAGAGGTTCTAATGAAGGCAATAGACAGAGATCTAGATTGAATCACTTTCACTAGAAGTACTTGATATTAAGATAAAAACAAAAAATAATTTAATTGATGCAAACAAATGGAAATTCTGTTTGACTCTAATTTTTACTTCAGCATTTCTACTATAACAATAACAATTTAGAGTTGCAAACATGTGCAACAATCACATTCTCATTATACACACACACACACACGACCAGTGCTTTAGGAATTAGACTACGCTCATAGAATTTGTTGACTGTAGTTTGCTTTAGAATAATATTGAAGAGAGGGTTTTTCATCCTCAAAACTATCTGTAAGGGGATTTTTAACTCAAAACCATCTAGAGGGGTTTTGAACTTAAAGCCCTCTGGCTGAGAGGGGTTTAAATTTAAAACTGCCCTTAGCTACGCTTATAGAATTTTGAGTGTTTAATTTCCTTTTTTATATTGAAGAGGTGGTATTTAGCTCAAACTCCCTGGAGGGGGATTTAAACTCAAAACCATCCTTGGCTACACTCATGGAATTTTAAGTGTGTTATTTGCTTTTTTTATATTGAAGAGGGTGTTTTTTTTAGCTTCGAACCCCGCTGGAGAGGGGGAAGGGCTTAAACACAAAACCCCTCTTGGCTACACTCAAAGAATCTGTTGACATATGTATGCTTTAGTCTTATATTGAAGAGAGGGGTTTATCGGGAAAAAAATTTCGGAGGGGGTTTAAAAAAAACAAAACCCTAAGCTATCCGCTTGGAAGTTGGGGAATGCCATTTGCATTTTTGTTTTGTTTTATAGAAGAGGGGGATTAACAGCAAAACCCCCTGGAATGGGGATTTTAAACTCAAAACCCCCTTTGGCTGCGCTGAGGCAAGTGATGGTTTAATATTAAAATCTCTCCTAAAATAAACAAAATCAAAGCTAAAAAACAAAATTCCATCATCCCCCCCCCCGCAGGGGGATTTCATTTTGAGGGGGGGTGTTGAGCCCCAAGGAACCCCCCCCCCCCGACTACGCCCACGATATTTAGATTAACCAAATGATTAGCAAAATGTGTAAAACTGTTGACATATGCACAGTTACATTCTGCATTTATAAATAAGAAACTGCGAAATACAATGGTACTTTCGTGAAAAGGGGCGGCATTTTTTGTTTTCGCACTCAGTCAGCCACAACTCTTGCGGGGACAATGACCTTAACCATTTTTTGGAACTTCGTATTTTGGGCAAAAACAGCATTTTTGTCGGAGAAGTGCAAAAATTTTTTCAGTTGTTTTTTTTTCTTGCAAACACACACGCACTCATAAACACACACATAAAATATTAATTGTATTCTTGACTTCACAAACGTATTTTCTGATGTATATGCGACGCAATATCCAGCTATTCTTCTATCCCCCCAAAAGTGCAGGTCAAATATCAAAAGTGCAATTCACGGCACTTTATTACTGAAGCCCAGCGACAGGTAGAAAAACAGACCAATGCGTTAATTAGGGAAGGGTACAACCTAAACTGTTAACTCTCCCCAGGCTACGCTCATAAAATTTGTTGACTGTGCATTCGTTTTTCTCCGGCAGTTGCATGGACTATCAACTTATGGTGAGGGGGTTGAATCCACGGCTACGCTCAAAGATTTTTTGACAATACCCACCTACCCTATATGACGCCATTGTCTCTCCCTACCTATTCTTTTTCCTGAGATTGTTCCCTGAAGGGAGGTCTGCAATCCTTGAGGAACTTATGATATGGCCAAAAAGTTTTTAGTTTGCGTTTGTCGACAATGATCAACTGGTTATCGTTGGACCCAATAGCCAATTTGATCCTGTTTTGAATATCCCCATTTGCGACGCGGTCAAGCTTATAAAATATAAGTCGTCATGAAGCCAATGCCCCATGACATTATAGTCTTGACATTGTGATGATTTGTCCTTTCCTTTAGAAACAGGAAAATAAGAAGAGCGTGTTGCCAACAGCAATTATTTGTTTGGAATTGACATTTTATTCATGTCTGCCCACTTTCTTGATATACACCTACATTAGAGTCTCCAATGTCACATAAATAACTCAGTGCATCATTGGCTAATCAAAAACAAAATCTTTAAAGAGATTTGTTTATCTCCATGCGGGGGTTCTTTAGTTTGGATACATGATAATTCTTCTTTGTATTCAAAGAAGAGAGAAAAACAATGTGATTTGAATACATATCCGTCACGAAGTGTAGTTCTTCCGTTTCAGTGTAAGGTAACTTTTGCCGAAATAACAATAAGTATTTTTTTTTTTTTGCTTTTCAGGAATGCGTTGTTAGCTCAGTATGATTTGAGAAGGCCAAACACACTGAAGAGGCCAATTCAAAAACATAAACAAGAAAAACATTTAAAATACTTTTCTTAAAAAAAAAAAAGATGTACGACTTGAATTCGACCTCTGAAAGCAAGTCTCCTTAAGGTAACACACTAACTACTGTGCCAGCGAAGAACTTATAAAAATAGGTTTTATAGTTTACTATTACTAGTCTCAAACTAACTATACACAATGGAGACTAATTCAGCTTATATTGCCATAACAGTCAAGTAGAATTTCTTTCCTTTTGCTCTCGATCTCTCTGCCTCTCTTTTTCTCTCTCTGTCTCTTTGTCACTCTAAATATCTCCCTATCTCTCTCTGTCACTCTAAATCTCTGTGTTTCTCTCTCTCCCTGTTTCTCTCTCTTTGTCTATCTCTTTCTCTATCTCTTTTTGTCTCTTTCTGTCTCTCTGTTTTCTCTTATATATATATATATATAATCAAAAGATTAAGTTTTGATCAATTCTAGTGCAAAAAAAACAAACAAACAACACTAAACAAGAATGTAAATACTGATACTATGTTCAAAGCTAACGATCTAACAATCTTGTTAAGATGGCGATTTGTTAAATGTTTGCTACTGCAAATGAATTACCCCTCCCTTCCTCTAAAGAATAAAGACATGCGATGACAATCTAGAAATGTTCCAAAGTCTGGATAATATTTTCGAAGTTTTCTCCAGACTCTAGATGCTCGAGAGAGAAGAGATATACAAATCTAGATGTTTTGTTGTGATAAGACTACTTATAACTGCTTCAAGACAGAATTTCTAAGTGGTGATAAAACAACTCCTCCCCTTAAAAAATAAATTAATTCTTGTGTACTAAATAAACTTATATTATCCAAAAGGAAACAAACATTGAATTGAATGCGAAGCAAATTTATTTAGTGGATGCCCTCTAGTGCTATTAGTCCATACAGCCTAATGACAATGGATCAGAATTGATATTTGAGAAGTAAAACATACAAACAACCTTTTTCTTTCTATCATGTGAGACTTTATCGTAACACTTTGGTAGACACTGCCTGGTCGTGTGGTATTGGATTGTTATCTCGACGGTCCTGGGTTCAACCACTGTCCGCCGCCAAAAAACAACAACAAAAAAAACAACAACAACAAACAAACAACAAACAAACAAACAACAAACAACAAACAAACGACAACTTCGTAACAGTCATAATGTTAACATTCATATTGTGTCAACAGTCATTGTATAAAACAAATGTGTTAACAGTCATTGTATCAGAAGACTTTATGCCAACAGTAATTGTTTCAATGAAGCCCTTCTCCGGCAATGTTATTTATATAAAGTCTCAGTTGTAAGTATATAGATATATATTTGTCTGTTGATAAACTGATGACATCGCCATATAAATGCCTTTTTTATAATGTAAGGGAGACGCTCGGCAGAGTAATGACATTTAGCTAGTGATAGCAAGAGGTTGGACCTAATTATGTCTTGAGGCGATCATATGTAGACTTTATTCCAGGCTGTCTTGATATAAGAGCGCTAATGAGGTCATTGTAAACGTTTTGAAAACGTACGTTCAATAATTTAAAAAAAAAAAGGAAAAACAAGATTACAGAAAGAGTGCAACACAAGCATAGATGTGGCCCCAGATGGGTCCAGCCATTGGTCATCTGTTTGGCAAAAGAAAGTCTTCAATATTTTCACCGCATATATCAGAAGTATAAACTATCAACAATCACAATCAGGAGCTGACTGACAATATGGGCAACCTGGCATTGCCGTGTGGGCCGGTGCTTAAATGGGTCTGTGGGGCTACCAAATGGGCCACATTAAATGTCGGTAAGTCCCGTAAACGTGATTGGCCTCGAATTACCTTTCATAAAATATTGTTACGAATTTCTGAATCTTCTGGCTAAATGTACTAGTAGGCACACAAATAAAAAACACTGTAATGAACTTGACAACTCAACTTTCAGCTTCATATAACTTTATTGACTATTAACTCTAGCAATTTGTCACTGTAACATGTATCGTAGAAAACTGTACAATATCTGTCAGTTTACAGTTAGCTATACTTCGTTGCAATTCATCTCTTCACTTCGTTGCTATTCATATCTTCTCAACTTGCATCGAGCCGTATTCCGCTCTACTCAGCTCTACTCAACTCTACAGAACCAGAGCCTTACACGTCTTACATCGACTGTAACGGCTCAAGTCCACAGTAATTTGCTGTATGGACTTTAACGACTCTAGTCCACTCCAGTTAACTCTACCCTAGTTAACTTGCATCCAGTCGTACACATCTCTCTTCTACTGTTTCGCACAGTTGACAACAATAACGACGACTCTACCGACGACTCTACCGACGACTCTTTTCACATTAACTCTCTGGTTTACATAGAGTCCCTAATCGCTCCTCCAAATTGCAAAAACACTGCTAGTACCTTCTGGAACAACACGTGAGGACACGTCAAATCACTGGCGGATCCAGGGGGGGGCAGTAGGGGCGATTGCCCCCCCCCACTCGGCCGACCCCCACCCCCCTTCGAAAAGGGGGGGGGCGGACGATTTTTAGTATAGAATTCACACAATTTGTATACTAATTTATTACTTATGTTAATAATTTATACTAATTATTTATATTTCGACCTATTTTTAGATTATTTCGCCCCCCCTCTAGTTTGTTGGTCGATATAGTGGGGCGGGAGGGGGCGATGGCATCAATTCCGCCCCCCCCCCATAAACTTTCGAGTGGGGGGGGCGGTCCAATTTATATGTAGAAATCACAGCTTGCTAACGGAATCAATTGAATATCTATATGATTAAAACTTTTTATTGGTATTTTAACCGATCTTTATATTATGTCGTTCCCCTGTTGGCCGATGGGGTGGGGAGCGAATACCTCTACTGCCCTTCCCACCTAAAACCTTTGAGTGGGGGGGCGGTCTTACGTTTTGTAGAAATTATAGTTTGTGAACAAAATTAGTTGAATTTATATATAAATTTTATATTATGTCGCTCTCCTTCAGGTATTTTTGCCGATTCGGTGAGGTAGGGGGGGGGGCGATTGCATGTACTGCCCTCCCCACTCTAGCCCTTTGAGTGGGGGGGGTTCCTATTCTTATGGAGAAATCATTGTATGTGAACAAAATTAGTTGAATATGTATATAAAGAAACTACGTGAGCCTATTGTATATTATGTCGCACCACACTCTAATCTCAAATTTATCATTAGTAAATATAAAATGGAAAAGGGTTACATGCAATCACCTTCCTCCCATGGGACAAACCAAGACTTTTTCTTTTTGTTTTATAGTTCAGAAATTACAAAATAAAAAAAAATATGTCGCTAATATAATTTATACATGCTATAAAATTAAATTCTTATATCGAGTCGCCCCAACCCTATTTCTAATGCCAAATGCAATCATTAGCAGAAATTATAAAAAGGAGTGAGGATTAATCCTTTTCACTCTATCACAATCTCCCCTTTCCAGACAGAGTTTATGTAATTTCATATGAGTTTATCTTAATTATTTTAAGAAAGACTTTGCTTTGGAAAATTTAGAATTCAAACGAAATTTTTCAGTATAAGAGTCACCACTGAGATGAAATCTAAACCCAAATATCTTTTCCTAGTCGTCTTTTTACAACCTTTACTCAATCTGATATTTTTTTAGTTAAAGCCTTAATTTAAAAATGTGGGGTATCTTATCTTTTCAAGGAACAAATCGGTTTTATTTGCAATGTATTAAGGGCCTAAAAATTTATATTAGAATATTCTTCAACATTATTCAAAGGGGCCTTTCAAAAAGGATGAATAAAAAGCTTTACGTCTTCAGTAAAGAATGCAAAAAAAAAACGCTTTTCGTGATTGGACTTCGACCCGAAACCCAATGATGAATAATGAGCTATAAATATTAGGAGAATGCGTTTCTGCAGTGAAGAATGCAAGAAAACGCTTTTTGCTGAAGCCCGAACCCCACTGATGAATAATGGGCTCTAGATGTCAGGAGAATGCGTTTCTTCAGTGAAGAATGCAAGAAAACGCTTTTAGCGTCGGGGCTTTGCCCCGAACCCCACTAATAAATAATGAGCTATAAATGTCAGTAGAATGCGTTTCTTCAGTGAAGAATGCAAGAAATCGCTTTTGGCGTCGGGGCTTCGCCCCGAAACCCACTGATAAATAATGAGCTGTAGATGTCAGATTCCCTAGTGGGGAATGCTTTTTCTTGCATTTTTCACTGCAGAAACGCATCCTTCGTGCCTCTGAGATTTTTTATCCACTGTTAACACTAAGAGATTAATAAACAACATAAGAGCTATATTTTGTTATAAAGCTTATATTAACTAGTAGCCCGAAGAGCACAGTCCACAGCAGTCCTTTCAAAACTTACAATAATATGGAAAGACAAAGGCTTAGCCCTCGGCACCAGAATCAGACTGATGCGCTCCTTGGTCATGGCCACATTTTTATATGCTTGTGAGTCTTGGACGATGACTGCAGAGCTAGAGAGGAGGATCCTAGCAATGGAATTGAGATGCTACAGAAGGTTCCTAGGCATCACTTTCAAAGACCGCATCACAAACCAAGAGATTAGAGACAGGGTCACTGCAGCGATTGGACCCCATAATGACCTGCTAACTATAGTAAAAAAAACGCAAGCTTAAAATTTATGGCAAAATTACAAGATCTTCGGGGCTCGTAAAGACCTTCCATTATGAAACAGAATCAGGAAAAAGAAGAAGAGGCAGACAGAGAAAGTGATGAAAGGACAACATAAAAGAATGGACGGGCCTGCCATTGAAAGAGGTTCTAAATAAGGCAAAAGACAGAGAGGAATGAAGAAAGACGGTCGACGAGTCTCGCATGGTGCCTCAACGGTCCAATAAACTAAGGTTAAAAAAAAATAACTCACTCAGTTTGTCTGACTGGTAACATTTGTACATGTTATTTCTCTCACATCCAATCTCGGCCAATTAACATTGTTTATTTGGTAACTGAACGACATCCAATCAGATTTGAATAGGAAAACGTGTAGTGATCAAGTTTGAACCAGTTGCAAGGCCATCGTTATTTCAACATTAAAGAGCCATGGGTCATCATAGATGCATTCCCAGGATAAATGGAGTTGTTTCTTTTCTCATGGACTCCTCCCAATTATTTCGGACATAATAATAGGAAGGCGGCAAGTATACGCTTGCCTCAAACAGACCATTGGACCGCAAATTTTAGTATCAATATAGTATCAAGGTATAAAATATGCCGTAAATTCAAATATTGCTTAGCCCTACCCCATTAATAAAATAATTAAAAAACACAAACAAAAAAAAACTCCGCCTTATTGCAGCCTTAATAAAAAGTCTTATTTACACTTCCAGACAGTTCTGCATTTCAGCTCTGTATAACATCCTGCAAATCGTGACGCTTACATAATATTGTGTCCGCAACGTTCCACCTTTTTTAATGCACTTTCAATAAAACGGCCCATTTCTTTAATTCAAATTGAGTATCAGTTACGTTGCAACAGAACAGCTCACTTATAACGACACTCCCCCAAACACAATCAGTTCTGGCCTGTAGATTGTAGTATCATCTCTCTCTCCCCTGCACTATTATGGCGATTGTTCAAATCCTCGTCCCTCTGAACAGTCATCCCTTCTTCCCTTAATGCATTCACTGGTTGAAAGCAGCATCAGAACAGTTCAGCCACTGTTCAGCTACAGTTTAGCTACAGTTCAGCCACTGTTCAGCTACAGTTCAGCCACTGTTCAGCTACAGTTTAGCTACAGTTCAGCCACTGTTCAGCTACAGTTTAGCTACAGTTCAGCCACTGTTCAGCTACAGTTCAGCCACTGTTCAGCTACAGTTCATCTACAGTTCAGCTACTGTTCAGCTACAGTTCAGCCACTGTTCAGCTACAGTTTAGCTACAGTTCAGCCACTGTTCAGCTACAGTTTAGCTACAGTTCAGCCACTGTTCAGCTACAGTTTAGCTACAGTTCAGCCACTGTTCAGCTACAGTTTAGCTACATCTCAGCCACTGTTCAGCTACAGTTTAGCTACAGTTCAGCCACTGTTCAGCTACAGTTTAGCCACTGTACAGCTACAGTTCAGCCACTGTTCAGCTACAGTTTAGCCACTGTACAGCTACAGTTCAGCCACTGTTCAGCTACAGTTCAGCTACAGTTCATCTACAGTTCAGCTACTGTTCAGCTACATCTCAGCCACTGTTCAGCTACAGTTCAGCCACTGTACAGCTACAGTTCAGCCACTGTTCAGCTACAGTTCAGCTACAGTTCAGATACAGTTCAGCTACTGTTCAGCTACAGTTCATCTACAGTTCAGCTACTGTTCAGCTACAGTTCAGATACAGTTCAGCTACTGTTCAGCTACAGTTCATCTACAGTTCAGCTACTGTTCAGCTACAGTTCAGATACAGTTCATCTACAGTTCA
Organism: Biomphalaria sudanica; assembly: GCA_036873155.1. Classification (NCBI taxonomy): domain Eukaryota; kingdom Metazoa; phylum Mollusca; class Gastropoda; family Planorbidae; genus Biomphalaria; species Biomphalaria sudanica. The sequence continues at coordinate 1,105,268 of JAZGLO010006701.1, forward strand.
GCTACTGTTCAGCTACAGTTCATCTACAGTTCAGCTACTGTTCAGCTACAGTTCAGCTACAGTTCATCTACAGTTCAGCTACAGTTCAGATACAGTTCAGCTACAGTTCAGCTACTGTTCAGCTACAGTTCAGCTACAGTTCAGCTACAGTTCAGATACAGTTCAGCTACTGTTCAGCTACAGTTCATCTACAGTTCAGCTACTGTTCAGCTACAGTTCAGCTACAGTTCATCTACAGTTCAGCTACTGTTCAGCTACAGTTCATCTACAGTTCAGCTACTGTTCAGCTACAGTTCATCTACAGTTCAGCTACTGTTCAGCTACAGTTCATCTACAGTTCAGCTACAGTTCAGCTACAGTTCAGCTACAGTTCAGATACAGTTCAGCTACTGTTCAGCTACTGTTCAGCTAAAGTTTAGCCACTGTTCAGCTACAGTTCATCTACAGTTCATCTACAGTTCAGCTACAGTTCAGATACAGTTCATCTACAGTTCATCTACAGTTCAGCTACTGTTCAGCTACAGTTCATCTACAGTTCAGCTACTGTTCAGCTACAGTTCATCTACAGTTCAGCTACAGTTCATCTACAGTTCAGCCACTGTTCAGCTACAGTTCAGCTACAGTTCAGCTACAGTTCAGCTACAGTTCAGATACAGTTCAGCTACAGTTCATCTACAGTTCAGCTACAGTTCAGCTACAGTTCAGCTACAGTTCAGATACAGTTCAGCTACTGTTCAGCTACTGTTCAGCTACAGTTTAGCCACTGTTCAGCTACAGTTCATCTACAGTTCAGCTACTGTTCAGCTACAGTTCAGATACAGTTCAGCTACTGTTCAGCTACAGTTCAGCTACAGTTCATCTACAGTTCATCTACAGTTCAGCTACTGTTCAGCTACAGTTCATCTACAGTTCAGCTACAGTTCATCTACAGTTCAGCTACAGTTCATCTACAGTTCAGCTACTGTTCAGCTACAGTTCAGCTACAGTTCAGCTACAGTTCAGATACAGTTCAGCTACAGTTCAGCTACTGTTCAGCTACAGTTCAGCTACAGTTCAGCTACAGTTCAGCTACTGCCATCAACTCCATAATTCCTAGTGCCAGCCCTTAACATCTTATCACTAGAATGACTTGAGAGTTATAATTATTTAATATCTTCTGTTCACACCTGAAACCTGCCCCAATTTTGGCTGACATAAAATCTACAAGAGCAAGTCACTCACCAAGGAGTTACACATCAAAAAGAAATAGTGCTTTAAAAAAAAAGGAATAACGTATAATTGTGTGCATTTACTATGTCGGCTGTGTAGTGCGTTGAAACTGCGAATAAAAATTCGTTTTTTTTTCTGAAATTGAAGTCAGTTAGTTAGGGCCCTGTAAATGTATACAAGATTTTAAGTAAAATAATAATAAATTGAAGCGTTTTAAATGTTTACTGACAACAAAGTTTTAATCTCACAAGAGCCTGTTTTAAGCCCTTATTGGTCGTGGCATAACCGACCCCTTCACGCCATGGTTGCTACACCATTGTATTCTAGGCCTCATAATAGAATCTCTCGGGTAGTAGAGTTATCTCTCCCTGAATCGAACACATATAATCACGTGGCTCACTTAAAGCCCGCCCACATTTTCTACATGATTTCACTAACAATTATATATTAGGGTTAAATCATATTGTAGCCCGAGGCTTCTTCATAGACCTTGTCTCTCTCTTTCTCTCTCTCTCTCTCTCTCGTTTCTCTCTTTCTCTGTCAGAGTACAACAGGATGACAAATATATACTTTTATATAAATAGCTCAGAGAAAGGAGCGTAGGGGCCGAGTGTCAAAGCTCTTGGCTTCCAATCCAAAGTGTGTCGAATTTGAATCGCGTTGTGATTTGGAACTTTGGAAATGTTTTAGAACATCACTGAGCAAGTCCAATCGTCATGAAAGGCATGAACACTGGCCTACAACGTTGCGATACCCGGGCAGTGGAGACGAATAGCTCGTTGACTTGTCACAGTTCTGTTCGACGTAGCAACGAGCTATTGGTCTCCATTGCCCACAGGTTGCGACTCCCAGGTCAGTGTTTACCCTGGTTGTGGCAAAATAAGTAGGTCACAATAGATGTGACTGTAACACTAGGCTACCAGGTGAACAGCAAGAAAGATGACCTACATTTGCAAGCTAATTTCTATAAAATCACAAAGCGGTGGTAAACGTTAAAATATTAACAATTTGAGACCTGGGTTGTTTGTATGTGTGTTTCAAACTTCAAATTACATACAAAGTGTGTCCAAATATTTCTAAGTGGGGCGCAAACAAAAAACTTTAATTGTATTTTTCAAGTGCAAATGAGAAGAAAGGTTGAGGTTGTGGCACTAACTGGATCTAAAACCAAAACAAATACGTGACAATCTATATATATAATTCTCTTCTTCGCTCATTAGTTTGGACGAGAAGAAGAAGTAAAGGAAAGATCACTCTTTTATTTCTGTGGATAGAGTTATACCACGAACTTTACGAGCCTTGCGTGTAGCGGAGTCATAAAAATTCTAATTCTATTTCCTACATAGATCAAGAATTAACAAATGTTTCAATCTAACTATACGAGATTTGTTGAACTTAAGTAATTCTTCATTAGTTTGAGGCTCGAGAAGCTTCTTCAACCAGATTCCAAAATTACGGGATAATGCCGTTTTTTTTTTTTAATTTCGATTTGGATTGGCATTCTCCTTATTAAATGACACCCAAAATGACAATTTTTGTCTATATATTTCAAGAGATTCGTATGAGTTTTCTAAAGATTTTAATAATTTTCGAATATTTCCAGGTCTTTTTCGTATATTTTGCAATTTCAGGAGCTCCTGGTAAATTGACAGGAGGCCGCGGGAAATCTGTTATAGATTATACAATGGTTTAATTTAATAATTTATACACCTAGAATTAGCGCGGGTCCTATGAAAGTGCGGGACCCACTGCCGTCGCATAAGTACTGAGCCCACTGCGGTCACCTAAGGCCGGCCCTGCAAAATAGCGGCGTATGTTACGCCGCCGGTCGACTAGTATATAATATAATGTAAAAATCAATGTTGAATGAGATATAAGGGTGTAATTCTGTTCAAAAGGAGGGGTATGATATTTAACCTAAAAGATGATGCAGGATTTTGAATCTTTCCTTTTAGCTCAAGCATAATATTTGATAACATGCAACTAGATATATTAACATATAAACACAGTATAAGAAAGAACAAAAAAGCAACTTTCTTAATGTCATCAAGACACAATATTTAACCGCATAGCAAAAGAATAGAGAAATATTTACCAAAATTAATGCGTTTACTGTTTAGTGGGAAGTTGCTGTAAACTAAGAATAGTGATCAAGAAAAGCATATTTTAAATGGTAACTAAACATCACTAAATGAATGAAGACAAAAAAAGTCATAACTCTAATATTCTCTAAACTAATCACTTACTGAGTAGGAGTCGTCAGCCCATCAAGAGTTGGCAGAAAGTAGAAGTCTGTGAAAACCAAAGTCAATGTCAACAGAGCACGCGCTCCGAGCCACCGATGCATTGTTTATACTAGCTGGACAGGCGAGAGGGGAGATGACCAGCTTAGCGGTTTCTTTTTGACGTCATCCCATAGAGGTTCTCGCCCCTTTTACCATTCATTTACATAAGCATGTAAGATAATGTATTCAATTAGAAAAGGGAAACTGAAACTTGCACTTCGTCATTCAGTATTGCAATATCCCCTGAAGAATTTATAAGATTGAGAAACTAGACTTACATTATTAGCAGTCCTTGTAATGGAACAGGCCGCTATTAGCTGTGTGGGATCAGTTTGTATGTCACGTTTAGATTTCAAAGCCAAAAAATTTTGAAGCGTGTTTAGGTGCAACGTCTAAAAGCCTATCTTTTTATTTAAAAGTAACTACGTAAGCCTGTTCTTCATACAATCGCACTATTTTAAAAGCAATACATGAAAGACTTAATAGAATGTTTACTGCAGTATAGTCACACTAAAAGAAAAGTTTTTTTTTACTGACTTTGTTTCTACCCTAGTGTGTATCTTACAGTCATTTAGATTTTTTTAAAACTATTTTTTACTTTTTTTTTCTGATGTATCAGCTGCAAACAGGTAAGCGAAAAAGCAAAATATATATGTATCCAGTGTTTCTCAAACTGTGTGCCGCCGAAGATTTGCTGGTGTGGCGCGGAAGTTTTCAGAACGCCACACGTGCAGCGTTATCCAGGCCTGCCTACTATTTAATGTTTTTTTTTACGTTGCGATGACATCCCCACTTGCAACGACCAGTAATAGTAGTGAAGCGCTCCATAGTGACGGAAAGGGGTGTTAGCTATTCAGGTTATGAAATTGTCCACTATACATAATATATTATTATAATGACTCAAATGTTGGCCGCTTTAGCAGACGCACAGCGCTGGCAGCAGTTCTAGAATGGACCTCATTCACCAATCGTAAACAAACAACTTTTAGTCACGTGATCTTATTGATAAAACAATGACACGTGACAACCATCATGAATTAAACATGAGATCGTAAATTATATAGAAGAGATAGAGCACCACGTGGCTAAATGTTGTTTGTTTACGATTGGTGAATAAATTGTTTAGGTGTATGCTAATAAAAACAAATTATCAATACGCATTATTCATTTTTATCCATGGAGAAATACGTTAGCAAGAATAAAACTACGAAAGCGTTAAATGAAAAGCACTGAACCAAACGAAGATACAAAGAAGATATATCGGATATGGTTTCATATCTTCGGGACCTGAAGAATCTCCATTGCCATTCTCTCTGATCTGCAATGCAACTCTGTCGAATGAGGCGCTTGTTCCCAGCAAATTGAAGAGACACTTGAAAACAAAACATCCAGCTGTAAAAGCGCAACCAAAGAAATACTTTGAAAACATCAAGGCTCAACAAAATAAACAAGCTAAGAAACTTAGGAAGTACCTAAAGCTGCCAGAAAAGGGATTGATTGCAAGTTATAAGGTGGCTCAGTTATTAGAGAAACGCAAGAAAACACACACAGAGGCTGAATCAGTCATTGCACCAGCTTTAGCAATAGTTGTTGAAACTATCCTTGGACCCGATGCCGCCGAAAAAGTTAAAAAAGTTCCTTTATCAAATGATGCTATCTCGCGCTGAAATGAAGACTTATCGTTAGATTTACAAGCTCAAATCTGCGAATACTTCGATGTGACTGACGATGAAGTGTCTCTGCTGTGGTCTCTTCAAGTTGAATCCACTGACGTTAGCGGCAAAGCCCAGCTGCTAGCTTTTATTCGGTTCATAAAGGATGAAAAATGTGTCAACGAATTCTTATTTTGCAAAGACTTACCAACTACGACCAAAGGCGAAGATATTTTCAAAACGGGCTGTCATTCCATGCAGGGAAATAGAAAGGGATTCGTCACTCTTGTGCGTCAAGAACATCCGAATGCATGATCCACAGAGAAGCTCTTGCCTTTAAATCTTTGCCGAAAGATGTGATGTCGGTTCTGGATCAAGTGATTGAAGTTGTAAACTTCATCAAATCTCGACCGCTTGCATCCCGACGTTTATCAGAGCTTTGTGAAGCAATGAATTCAGACTACAAATGTCTCCTGTAAAACACCAACGTTCGTTGGCTCTCCTGGGGGAAAAGTGTTAAAGCGTGTCGTCCAACTCAAGGCTGAGCTGATTTCATGGAGGCTGAAAAAAAGACTTTGGATTTTCCTTCATGACGAGATCTGGTGGGTTAAGATGACACTTCTCTCTGATTTATTTGACAAATTAAATTAATTGAATTTAAGTCTTCAAGGACCATCGGAAAGCATTATCATTGCATCATCAAAACTGAAGTCATTTGGTGAAAAAATTGTCTTTGTGGCAAAGTAAGATCTTAAAAGGTGTCTTCGATTCTCCTACTTACAATGAATGTGCTTCAACTAAAGAAATCACCCCAGAAATTCTGTACACTTTGACACACCTGCAGTCAGAATTGCAGCATTACTTTCCAACAGTTTCAAGTAATGAATATGGATGGGTCAGCTATCCATTTGGAAACAATGAAGCTACAAATCTTACAACTGAAGAAGAAGAGCAGCTCATTGATTTAAAAAATGATGCAGTTCTTAAGTCAAGTTAACCGAGAAAAGCCTAGATGTGTTTTGGATTTCAATCAACAAGTTATAACCTGCAATCAGTTTAAAAGCAATCAAAATAATTCTTCCAATTGCATCTTTATGGTTTTGTGAGTTTGGATTTTCAGCACTGACTGAAATCAAGTCTAAGAAAAGAGAGAGACTTTTTGTTGCAATAGATGATGAAATGCGAGTTTGTTTGTCGACTTTGAAGCCTCGATTAGATCGCATTTGCTCTCAAAAACAGGCACACCCTTCACATAAAATATAATACTTAAAAACAGGTCATATCTTTTTTTCTTTTTATTATAAAACAACTATTGCTCTTCGTGGGGTGCCGCGAAATTTTTGTAGTTTTTTTAGTGTGCCGGCAGACAAAAAAGTTTGAGAAACACTGATCTATACTATAAAGCAGAAAGGAAGGCGTATGTGTAGGTGTATGTTCCGCATAGAAATCACAACCGTTTGACCAATCTTGATAAAACTTGGCATAAAGGTTCGGTAGACTAGGGCTTCAGTACTGTTAGTCAGCAATATGTTGTCCCACACTCTTTTCTGTAACCGAGACATGGTGCCCATTGCTTTGGCTATCCTGTTGATAATGTCTTTATCCAGTACAGTATTGTTGGATATATATATATATATATATATATATATATATATATATACTGTCACATTTATTTATTGATTCATAATATATATACAGTCACATCTCAATATGTTGCATTTATTTTCCTCTTTGAATACCAAACAGACATAACAGTTGCTCCAGACTAACAGAGTGAGATGATATAAGTAACAGTTACTCCAGACTAACAGAGTGAGATGATATAAGTAACAGTTGCTCCAGACTAACAGAGTGAGATGATATAAGTAACAGTTGCTCCAGACTAACAGAGTGAGATGATATAAGTGACAGTTGCTCCAGACTAACAGTGAGATGATATAAGTAACAGTTGCTCCAGACTAACAGAGTGAGATGATATAAGTAACAGTTGCTCCAGACTAACAGAGTGAGATGATATAAGTAAAGTTGCTCCAGACTAACAGAGTGAGATGATATAAGTAACAATTGCTCCAGACTAACAGAGTGAGATGATATAAGTAACAATTGCTCCAGACTAACAGAGTGAGATGATATAAGTAAAAGTTGCTCCAGACTAACAGAGTGAGATGATATAAGTAACAGTTGCTCCAGACTAACAGAGTGAGATGATATAAGTAACAGTTGCTCCAGACTACCAGAGTGAGATGATATAAGTAACAGTTGCTCCAGACTAACAGAGTGAGATGATATAAGTAACAGTTGCTCCAGACTAACAGAGTGAGATGATATAAGTAACAGTTGCTCCAGACTAACAGAGTGAGATGATATAAAAGAAAGTTGCTCCAGACTAACAGAGTGAGATGATATAAGTAACAGTTGCTCCAGACTAACAGAGTGAGATGATATAAGTGACAAATGCTCCAGACTACCAGAGTGAGATGATATAAGTAACAGTTGCTCCAGACTAACAGAGTGAGATGATATAAGTGACAGTTGCTCCAGACTAACAGTGAGATGATATAAGTAACAGTTGCTCCAGACTAACAGAGTGAGATGATATAAGTGACAGTTGCTCCAGACTAACAGAGTGAGATGATATAAGTTATGTACAAATCAGAAGAATGAACATAGTATGTATTTAAACATAAAAAAAATAATTATTTAATAGGTAGTGGTTCTTGATAATAATTAGTAGCAGGCTGTTATAGGTCTCAGTCAAGCGAAATACCTTTGAGACCCTTGGTCGATGGGAACTATTTTTGCTTCGAAAGCTAAGGAATACGAGAATGGCTCTACACCAATACTTCTAGCTCCTCGTCCACTAGATACTTATTCCTTTTCTACTAAATACAATCCTTGGACCTGATGACTGATTGAGTGATTGACTGATAATCACATTCTCCCAATTCCCGTTGATGATAAAATACGAAAAGTTAACATATTCGATAATGTGTAAAACAATTTTCTCTGGAAAAAAATTGTATTGAGTTCTCTGCGAGGCCCACAACCAATCTGAGGCTCTTGGCGGTTGGCTAGTCTGCTTAGGCCTAAAATCGTAGATCAGCAACACGTGATTAATTAGCACATGTTTGAAAAATGTATATTTGCACAGGAATTTGACTAAAATATACTCCATACAATGACCATTCCAGCAAGTTCTTCACGTGACAAAGCTATGACTTATGCTTCGTTCCAATAAAATCAGATGAGAAGTGTTAGAAATTCATTCCTTAAAGAAATAATCTGCACTCCAACGTTCATAAAAAATACATTGTTTTTCTTTCCAAAGTAATTGTCACATAGTTTGTAGTTGTTTACAACATTAAACCTTACTTAGACATCTTACATCAGTGTATTTACTTTTAGAAAAAAAAAGTTTTGTAATTATTGGTGGGGCTATGACATTAGTAACAATTAAGTAGGCTTACGTCGCAACTGGGTTTGCGTAGCCTTTTAAAACACTGCGCTAATCCTTAATCTTAAGACATTGCCGTTAAGTGGGTCACTTAAAAAACAAGTTATTATTATTGAAAGAGAAAAAAAAATATATTTGACGAAATCAGAGAGATATTTATTTGATTGATTTTGTTGAGATTCGGCTGACCACATCGAAACCTTCAGTTGGCCACATGTAAACCTTCAGTGGGCCACATGTAAACCTACAGTGGGCCACATGTAAATCTTTATAGGGCCACATGGAAACCTTTATAGGGCCACATGAAAACCTTTTATAGGGCCACATGTAAACCTTAATAGGGCCACATGGAAAATTTTATAGGGCCATATGTAAACCTTTATAGGGCCACATGGAAACCTTTATAGGGCCACATGGAAACCTTTATAGGGCCACATGGAGACCTTCATCGGGCCATATAAGCTCGATGTGTTTAAATATCCGTTTTTTTTTTAATGGAGGAAGGTAGAATGTGGTTTGAATACTTTGTAAGTTTCTAGCTTCCTATAGCCGTCCTGAAAATATCAAAACCTGCCTATTATCAGAATTGAGAATTATTTTTAATAACAGTATATGTCTTTAACAAGTGTGAAGAATAGCCCATCTTTCAGTAGTGCATTGTATTAGAGCTCAATGAAATATGATATAGTTTTTACAAAAATGCATAGCTCCATCACTTTCCTCTACACACTTCTACTGCTGAGAAATATTAACAAGCTTTGGTTTTTATATTAACATATGGTTGAAAAAATATGACCACAGGCTGTAATAAAATGGCACACCACCCTACCATTCTCTCAATCTCTTTCTCTTGAGAAAGAGAGAGAGAGAGAGAGAGAGAGAGAGAGAGAGAAATTAATTCCTTCCCTCCCAAAAAAAGGAACAACAATAGAAATGAACTTCAAGCAATGATCCCTCGTTATCAATAGTCTAATAATAATCTTTTAACGTTACATGAAATAATACTCGAAAAAGAAACCTAGCTAACGTCTGCTCAGTATTTGCGTCACGTGACTGCAAACCAGATAAATGCAAGTAAATTAACCAATCAAAACAGGACTAGGAGCAGGGGAAACGGACTAATGTTTCGGTCATAAATGCAACAAGCATACTTGTTTGGGTGAACTGGTCTGTAATTACGTGACTTAATGGATAACCATTTTTAGAGTTTCAATTTTCAAGTCTCCAGACAGAATTCCAAGTCGAGGCTAAAACAGAATGGCGGTATGTGAACACAAATTATGCTTACAACAGTTCAATGTTCTTTCTGTAATATATCTGGTTCATTTTCATATTGTAATTACACCGGCATTAAAAAAAAAATACTTTTGACCTTTAGCAGTAACATTTGTCCGAAATCTGGTCTGATTGCATCGTAAAGTGGATTAAAAAAACAACAACACAATTTATTAACTTTTTCAGTTGGTTACTTAAGCACCATTACCATCACTAGAAATGTTCTTTTAAGAAAAAATACTTTAAAAAATAATTTTAAATTCTTGTTTTACACGAAGTGCAGATTACTTCCCCTTTTCCAAATGTTTTGTCGATAACTCTTTTGTTGTCTTTTCTGATAGTGTGGCATTACCTTGACATTTACCCAATTTCAACAACGTCAACAATGTGAAGGTCATACAAATAGAATTTTAAAAAAATTAACTTCACAACTTATTGAAAGAAAGAAAAGACAAATCAATAAAGTTGAGCTCTGGGCTGTAGGTCAATAAATCGTCGTCTTCCAATTTGATTAGCTGTGAACAAATGTTTCATTTTGAAAATTAGGTTTCCACCTCAATCTTGCTGTGTGTCAGGCAGGTGATGAAGAGTTATTACTTCACTTTGGTTAATAGATTCCAAGGATATCGTGTGGCCAGATCAATGAAGAGTTAGTACTTCTCTTTGGTTAATAGATTCCAAGGATATCGTGTGGCCAGATCAATGAAGAGTTTGTACTTCTCTTTGGTTAATAGATTCCAAGGATATCGTGTGGCTAGATCAATGAAGAGTTAGTACTTCTCTTTGGTTAATAGAATCCAAGGATATCGTGTGGCCAGATCAATGTCTTTCCCCCGTCTTCATTTCCCTCCTTTGAATAAAGACGTCATTGATACCTTGGGGTTGAGCAGCTCAACGATATAGAAGCTAGCAGTTTGATTGTCTGATCATTCACCACCAAACAATTGCTTACGTTAAGAATACTATTAGAGATACCTATCTATGGTGGATAACAACATATAACTAGCTCTATGTACTAGAGAGTTTCTTATGTTCAAACTAGATCCAATGTAATCAGTGAGCATATCCCCCTTCATCTTCCTCTATCCCATAGTCTGTTGGACCGTTAGGGAATCACACAAGATCATTTTGCCGTTCTTCTCCATTCCTCTCTGTCTTTTGCATCGGAAATAATCTCCCTCAATAGTAGCCCTTTCCTTTCCTTGATGTTGTCTTCCCATCACTTTCTCTGTCTTCCTCTTCTTCTTTGTCCTGGTTGTTTCAATAAAGGAAAGTGTGTGACATGGCCACAGAATCTTAGTTTGCGTTTTTTGACAGTAGTTAGCAGGTCATCGTGGGGTCCAATAAATGTACTAAAGCATATACGTGAGTAACATTTCTCTTGGATACCTTAGGACAAATTGGATACAAAATTAAACAGAGCAACCTACTGACTTCTAAATTACAGCCGTTGAGATTTTTGTTCAAGTTATTGAGATTTAAATTCTATTTTCAAGATTATCTCAAGACATTTAATCCATTATTAGTCACTCAATCTGTCATTTTGTCTGTCTGTCTGGAAAAGGGATTGTACACGTTATTTGTCCCGCACCAAATCTCGGATCAAGTTGAAATTTCGCACAAATATTTCTTATACCTGACAAAACCAAATATTTTTTTTGGTATCGAGCAATGGAAATAAATTGTACTTGAGAGATGTGGTGGTGTAAGTTGAATTAGTCCCCTTGAGGAGGCTTGAGCCCTAAGTTCGAATTTGAGTCATACAATTTTTTTATGCATTTAAAAAGCAATCACGGCAACATTCACACAAATACTACTGCTTTCCTCCTCACTCTGGTCCAGACAAGTGATAGGATCATAGCGCTTTGAAAAAGCTAAAAACAAAATTGCTCTATACTAAAGCAATTGTTAAAAATATTTCTAATCGCACAGATTTATTATTGCTAGTCTAGATCTATTACAAATTTAATTAAATGACTAATGCAGATTTATTGATACAATTATACCCAAGTTTTTAAAGTATCTTTTAAAATGTTTTTATTGTGTTTTTTATGTTTGTTTTCTTTTAATATCTGCAATACCATTCAAGTCTTGCTGGGATACCAATGCGACTCTTCTACAACCAGTTCTCTTTTCTAACAACACTAATGGAGCCACTCAACCAAAGACCTAGATTGTAATACTATCATACTTATCTATGATTTATTAATTGTTCTTCTTTTCTAACAACCAATTTTCAGCTTGACTCTTACTGCCCTATCAATTATTCCTTAACGTCCGATATCGACTGACAACTTTTCGCTTGCTTGGTTTTGATTTAAAACCCCTTACCAGAGGGTCTAATCCCCCTCTTCTGTAAAATAAAAGCAAAAAAAAAAAAAAGAATGCAAACAATCCCTAGATTCCAAGAGCAGAGCTAAGAAAGATTTTAATTTTAAAACCCCCTCCGAAATTTACGATAAACCCCCCTCTTCAATTTAAGACTATCCAAACATCAGTCACCAGATTATATGAGCGTAGCCAAATGGTTTTTGTGTTAAAAACCTCCTCAACGGGGTTTAGAGCTAGAAAATACCTCTTCAATATAAAAAAAAGCAAATTACGCACTAAAATGCTATGATCATAACCATAGGGGGTTTTAAGCTGAAACCCCTTTAGCGGGGTTTGAAGCTAAAAAATACCTCTTCAATACAAAAAAAAAAAGCAAATTACACACTCAAAAATCTATGAGTTTTAAGTTTAAACCCCCCTCCTGATGTTTTTGAGTTTAAATATACCCATACAGAGAATTTGGAGTTTCTAAAGCAAACTACAGTCACCAAATTCTATTACCGTAGCTAAGGGGGGGGGGGGGTTTGAATTAAAAAAAAAAAAAAACTCCAGATTTTTTAGTTTAACCCCCCGCCCCAAATGATTTCGACGATAAAACTTCCCTTTTCTATATAAAATCTAATGCAAACTACAAACACCTAATTCCAAGATCGTAGTCAAGAGAGTTTACAAAATTTCTACAATGGGATGGGCTCCATTAATAAAGTGCAGTGAATAGAGATTGGGTCTCAATCAAGGAAATCCAGTGCTGAACTGGGAGTCGACTCCTTAGTAAAGTTATGACAGAGCGTCGCATGATGTTTGCGGGACATGTTCTCCGACAAAATAAATTACTCATACAAAGAGTAGCGATGACATGGGGGCCATTACGAGAAAAGCGCATACATGGACATCCAAGTACAACTTGGAGCAACAATTTCATGGAGGTTCTCAGAGCAGTTGCGGGAGGGTGTAAGTCAGTAAGAATAGCACATAAATAGAAAAAAAATCCTGGCTACCCCCATGTTTAAATGTCAATTACGCAATTCGACTAACTTGATGAGATGAACGAAAAAGAAGATTTATATAATGTTAGGAAACTATAATAATGGCAATGTCTTCGATTCAGAAGATTAAGTATGAGTGCAATATTTCATATGGCTGCACAAACCCAGTTGCAACCTTCATATTTTTCCACACATGATGCAGACAAAGTCGTTGTCCGCCGGGGTCTATTTAAGTTCACTTCTTCTTCAGCTGTCGTCAACAAGGGGGCTCTTCTTTGAAATATATCAATGTAAAAAGATACATCGAGATTTTTGATGAGTGCGCGAAACTCACTGGAAAGACTCCTCCCAATCATGAACATAATAATGAACATCACACGAAATTAATAGAAGTTGAAATCATAGAACAGCATTAGCTTATAAAGTAGACATTGATTTAAAAAAAAAAAGTTTTTTTTTGTTACTTATATCTTTGTTTATCAATGAAACATCTCACTATTAAACATCGCGGTTATTGAGTGGTTAAGCGCAACGCTTCCGAACCTGTGGCCCTGGGCTCGTATCTCGGTGAAGACTGGGATTTTAAACTTTCGGAATTTTAGGGCGCCGCTGAGTCCACCTAACCCTGATGGGTACCTGACTTGAGTTGGGTAAAGTATAGGCGGTTGGTCGTTGTGCTGGCCACATAACTTCTGCTTGTTAACCGTTGGCCAACGAAACAGATGACCTTAATATTATTTGCCCTATAGATCGCATGGTCCGTTCAGTTGGTAAAGTAGCTTTAGAGAAAAGTATTTCTACTCAATGAACTGAAGGGTTCAACTTTCAATATAATGAACATTTAAAAAAGTACATTTATTAGAGAATGAATATTAAGAAATATCAATAAATTAACTTTAATTAAAAATGATAAATTAATTTGTCGACACTTACCTAACGACACAATTTTCATTCGAAATGTTATTATATAATCTTAATCTTGCATCTGTTTGTTATCCAACCACTGGTATCATTATAATGATACTACTCATCAGTTAACGATATAGTTTGAATAAAAATAGTTTAAACTACTGCAAGATCACTTTTCAAAACTGTGTGACTTTGTTCTGCGCCGATGATACTTTTGAAAGAACTGCACTAACTAACTGGACACGGAGCGCTTAATCACGTGACTAGCATGACTGTGACTAGCAATGGCCGTTTTCCAATACGATGGAGCTGAAGTAATCTATTTTAAACTTCTGGTGTTCTAGTTTGCTGTCTTCTTTGTGTGGCCTATCATGTTTTGTAGGTAGCTTCAGTTGTAATATCAATTGCATTGAAGAACGTTTACATGGTTAATATTAGATCTGAAATCGCTAGAAAGAACGCTCTAGAAAAGAAAAATTTGACCTTGACAAGACAGTCAAGGTCTTCGTAATGATACAGAATAACGCAGAAAAAAGATGTAACTACTGAGACACATACTTTTGAGTACTAAACCTAAACCCCAGAATTATTTCAAGTAACTTTCAAGGGAGGCGATCCCCCGTACTCGTAATTACTAATAATCCTTTTCACAGGAGCATTCCAGAGTACAAGATTTTGGACCCCTCCCCTAATAAATAAACAGCCTCAATCTCATAAATAGCAGCTTTCCGAAGATCAGACCCCCCACCATAAACACACACACAAATTCCTTTTGACAAATACACATGTTCATAAATAGCAGCTTAGAAAAAAAAGACCGCCATTAACAGCACTGCATCATCAATAACAGAAGGACATAACCACATACACAAACACAATCGATTCAGTCATCGAAAATAACCGCTACCACAAGACAGCTCCGTGAATGTACATGGAGGATGGACCATGACATTGTGTAGTGTGAATCCTATGCTTGCTTTTGACATTTGTAGTAAATATAGCAAGCGGAATGGCGGAGTTGGTCTCCACTGTTTTCAATACTTAGATCAAGTTCTAATTACCGAAACGTGATGTTAACTTGTACAGAACGTTCTATGGTGTTACAATATCTATTTGGTTCTCATTCTGACAAACTAATAATTATTACACTTCACACAACCAATTATCAGTAGCTTAGTGAGGGTGGCAGGCGCTTGGGGCGGCCAAAGGAGCAAGCCCTGATCCCTCCCCTATCTCCCAATAAGGTAAGTAAATCAAATTTCTATTAGAACAGTCATCAGTTAGCACTTAAAGCAGTAAAAAACTTTTACTTAAAAATTATGTAAACGAAATGATCGAACACAATGGCAGAAATTTTAAAAAGTGTAATGCTTCCTATTGTGGTGCTCCGGCGTCACACCGACCTTCCCCTTGGTACACCACTGCCCATCATAAATAAATCTGTCGCTTTACTTTTGTATGCACACGACATATTAAACTAAGGATTTAATATTTTTTATGACAAAAAGGAAAAACAAACACTAACCCTCCAAGAACTATCTACTCAAGAATGATTCAAAAAAGTGTATGCATAAGGAAGTCTCAGAATAACTGTAACACACACATTCTATTGGTGTTACTGGCTTAGTGTGTTGTTAATACCTCTTCTGGTATTGATGTATAGTTCTGGTCTTATTAATTAAATACCTATATTTTCATGACTTTTTAGTGCTTCGACCACGAGACATAGATGTATAAATTAGTACTGAACACAGATGATTAGACACATGTTTATTAAGTAAAATAATAGTTTACAAGTAGGCGATCTCAGCCATCAATGACATGAATAAGTTCACCAATATGTTTCACAAACATTTACAATTCCAACATGAATACACAATAAGTGATTATAAAACATTCTAAACCACAGACCTAACACGTCTGTCTCTTCTTAGAACATGGCGTAAACTCTTACTGAGCTACTAAGTTCCTTCTCATCATGTGACTAACTGGTACCCCGTGAATACCAATGTGAAGTTCCCTATTTCACATGAAACAATGTATATTACATTTCTCGTGATTCTCCACCAAACTATGGTGTTACAATAACCTAATCTTATACTTGACAAAACATTGCAATGTAAATACAACTATTCCGAATGTATCAATGGACCTCATTCACCAATCGTAAACAGACAACATTTTGCCACGTGGTTCTCTATATCTTCTATACAAATTACGCAATCCATAAAGGCTGTCACGTGATACATAATTTTTATTGTTTTAGTAATATTACCACGTGGCTAAATGTTGTTTGTTTACGATTGATGAATGAGGTCCATTATATTACTCTAAACTTAAATAGTTGTATCTATTGCCTGAACAGTGTTGTTTTTCAAATGATAAAGTGATGTAAAATGAACAAACCATCGCCACTTCATGTACGTTGCGTTGGGGAAACATCATTTTGAAAGTAAAAAAAATAACATGAACTTTTAATATCCAAGTTTCATTGAATTTAACGTTTAAAGCTACTTCCCAATAGGGACATAGCCGCTATTTAGGGATGTTTGTCTGTCCGTCTCTCATGTTTAGTGCTCCTCAACTAAGGGCGCTATTGAAAATTCCATTTAAGTAAGTTTTTAGGAAAAACGTTTATTATTATAGTCATATTAAAACAGTGAATTAAGATTCAGAAAAAAATGTGTTGATTTTTGTAATTTTTGGCATTTATCACTGGTAATATTGTATTAAATGAAAATTTTGTCTAGACGAGACAGGAGTGGGTTCATTGATAGTCTATATTTGATAGTATCTGATAAATACAAATAAATGCTTTCTCGAATTTTTTTTTTCACGCTTATGTTCGTCGTGTTCAAAATATCGAAACCTGCTTTTGCTTACCACTAAGCCAACACTTATACAACATGCTGATAAGTTTTTGTGAAAACACAAACTCTCTTCATATCGGACTATCCTTCTTTCAAAAAACAAGACATTTGTAAGTTACTTATTCGATGTCAAAGAGAATATTTATTTAGATGTCGTAGGTAATTATTCTCAATGTCACTGTGGAATCCCTGTTTGCTTATTCAGTAAAGTATGGTGATGCCCCTTTAATGTGTATATATTCGGTAGATGGTTATGTCCAATATTTCAAATTAACAGACAATAGAGACAATGCATTTACACGATATCTTAAAAACAAACACTTCATGTATTTTTAGCAGCTCTGTGCTGAAGAGCAAACTTTAAAATGAATCTAGACATTGTTATTTTTAAACCAGATCAATACTCTCCCCTTTTCAGTTGATAGAATATATAAATAGACAATGCACTAATGGTAATGTTGAAAGAAAATTTCATTTGTTTATAATTGACAGATCAATTTAGTGAAATTAGTGTGTTAAAAAAAGATCAACTTTATTCTTAAAATGTTTTTTTTTAATCAAGAAAATCAACCCTCTCTTTTTTATAATCTAAATTATCTGAAAAATTCAAAATAGTCAAAAAACTGCCTTAGAATTCCGGCTTGAAAACTGCGTTTTAAGTGATGTACATACAATGATGCAGTTGAGTGTGGCGCCCATTAGCGGATCCAGAATTTTATTTTGGAGTAGGGGGGGGCGATGTGTTTTCAAAACCCTAACTCTAACACACAGTAAACCCTAACCTTAAGCATAAACGCACGTACAGCATATATATATAATTTAGAATTAATTTTTAAAAAAGCAGTGTTTCTCAACCTTCGGCGAAAAAAAAAACAGCCATGTTAAGGACTTTCTCTTGACAGCTTGGTTGTCTGGGGGAGCACTATAAGCTTCTCCAGTGGGGCACGGGGCGAAGCCCCGACGCCAAAATCGTTTTCTTGCATTCTTCAACGCAGAAACGAATTCTCCTAACATCTACAGCTCATTATTCATCCTTTTGAATAATAGTTTACTTGAAAAATATTCTTATATGAATTTACTGACCCTTACTACATTGCAATACAACCGATTTGTTCCTTAATAAGTTAAGATACCCAACATATTTAGATTAAGGCTTTGAGGATCGCTGCCGAAAAAAATTATTCGAAAAATAATATTTAAAAAAAAAGCTCATTTGTAAGTGATACATTTTGTTCAATAGAAATGTTTGTAACTTTGTTTTGTTACAGAACTACAATACGAAGCTCTAAACAAAAAATTTCGGAAGTGGGAGGATAATTTTTTTTTTTCCATTTATAGGATTCAAGTATATAATGTGAGATACTGTCCCAATTTTTTTTTATGCAATAGAAAAATATCAATATGAGTAAAGGTTGGCAAAAGGTGACTAGGAAAATAATATTAGGGTTCAGAACACATCTCAATTAGGGTTTGTTGGACTAGTCCGTTTCGTTTCTTTGATTAAAAAGTATTGGGCCGGAAGTCGCTTTTTTCCCTATATATCTTTATATTTTTCAGTTCTCTTTTTAAATTAAACTGACATTATTATGCTATCATTTTAAGTGTACCTGATAGAGAAAAAAATTCAGCAAAAAAATACGAGTAGTTGGGATATAACCAGATCGAGGCTATAAAAAGAAAAGACCTGAAACTAGCGCGTGAAACTACACATTTACAGTACTTTATTTGATGAGTATTTTACCCAAGATCTGTGGGTTTTTTTTAGGACTAGCTTATTTCATGTACCCGGCATTTTCCGATACACAATTTCATACACAAAATAATTGTTGAAAAAAATTGTAGTGATTTTAAACTTTAAATGATTACTTAAAAAGGTGTTACTCTAATCAATTTTGAATATTATTTTGTTATGAATGTCACTGTTTATTTTGTGTCTGTTCTAGTTTCTTAAATTTTTATTGTAAAGGGGTCGTTTTTCTCCTAATGGGTATACCTGTTTTCTACAAGCAGCCTTTGTAAAATATTGGTCCTAAATAATGCTATGTTCATAAACAAAAAATCGCATGGCTGCATTATGATGAATGAAAGTATTAGTTCAATATATTTTATATTACTAGGTAACTATAAATAACTGCATAAATAGACGTAAGTTTCATTTTTTTTCTGTTTGTACACAAGCTACAATATGAGTCAGTCCATCTCTTCTAATTGTTTAGAAATGAGTGTAAAAATGTAGGCTTCGATATTTTTAACCTGAATTTAAGAAGTTACAAACTTCAAACAACTAATATATTGCCTATTCTATAAAACTTTGTAGTTCAAAAATAAATTTATCCAATGCTCGAAATCCTGCTTGTATACTTAGGACCTATTTAAATCGATCCGGTATCAATGTATTAAGTAGCAATAACCCCGCAAAAAATTAAATGAAAGAAGATTGAGATGTACATATATTTTTGTGACGGTACGCACCGGTACGGGGTACCGCAACCTTTTTTCAATGTCGGGAAAAATGATTACTTGTCTTGTAATTCAACGTTAATTGTTAATTTATTATTAGTTCAAAGTTAGGCAATCTATCACTGAGTACCGGATCTCTTTTTTATTTTTACAAAAAAAAAAAAGCACTTTATATACTTTCAGCCGACATGCCTTATTATTAAAAACACCTCTATGTGAACTTCTCAATCATCTAGAGTCTTAGACAGTCATTATTTTAGACTAGATTTAAGTAGAGTCTAGACCTAGGTTTAGTAGTCCTATTATTATAAAAAAAAATAATCAGTCATTATAGACACCATTCGCAATTTTATTATTAGGTCTAGGCATTGAAAAGTAAATCTATTAATAAACTATAATAGATCTAAGTCTAAGTACTAACTTATTAAATAAGTCATTATAAGTAGTAGAGATGGGAATCGAACCCAACTTTTAGAGTTCGGGTTCGGTTCGGTCAGATTTAAGTTCGAGTTCGGTTCGGTTCGATGACGAGTATAGTTCGGGTTCGTTCGGTTCGGTCAGGTCTAAAGTTCGGGTTCGGCTCGGTTCGATGTTATGAAATTATGTAATAGCAAAATTAAGTTATAAGGTTTAATGCAATTTATTAGTTAAAACTTTTTTTATTTGAATTTTTACATAAAACAAATACTTTGCAATATATACTTTTTCCAAAATAATGTTGCCTACATACATTTAAAGCGTTGTAAAAATTTCTTAATGGAGATAGAAATGAAGATACGGCAGGTTTTCGCTCAAGTAGGCAAGTGGTTTAATTCAGGGCGTGACTCGGCGCTAAGCGAATTTTGTAAAAAGGCTAATATCGATGTGCTTTCTTTCAGAACGTACTAGTCATCATAATAAAACAAAAAGTCGAGGGCCATATTACATCTAATAATAAAGAGGCAGACCTGGCCAATAGAATTATGTAAGGGACATTCTAGGTAGGCCTACATATTGCGCACGTACTTCTATAATGGGCGTGATCTTTTTAAAGAAATATTCTTCGTGTAAAGACGTCTCTATCAAGGATTTTTTTTTTTCACACATAAGTCGTCACTATTATAAATTGCAATATACGGAAGAAATTCGACTATTCTGAGACAAAAGATGCAGAAGACTCACACTAGCGGAGATGTTTTAAAATGTTTTCTTCAAAACGTTTTGACCCATATTGTGCATACGCGCCTCGCA
The DNA here is from genome assembly GCA_036873155.1 of Biomphalaria sudanica. Classification (NCBI taxonomy): domain Eukaryota; kingdom Metazoa; phylum Mollusca; class Gastropoda; family Planorbidae; genus Biomphalaria; species Biomphalaria sudanica. The sequence continues at coordinate 1,125,929 of JAZGLO010006701.1, forward strand.
AAAGCAGTCCACAGTTGACAAAGTCTTATTAGAAGATAAAATGACATCTCCACTTAATATATTTTAATTTTTAAACATGTAATTATACTAATATTTAGATAAGTTACACTGAAAATAAAACATTTTTTTCGACGCCCCATCTCCTTGTTAGTTGGTCGTTGATTTGTCGCTTACAAACAGCTAGTACAATTGAACCAATATAGGCGTTTTATATTTTTACCGGTAAGGATAGTATAGAGGGACTTCTTATGGTCCGACAGTTACGCTGGGCAGGGCACTTATCCCGTATGGGAGACGAACGTGTGCCAAAGGCAGTCTTTTTTTTTGGTGAGCTAAAAGGTGGTCGACGTAACAGAGGCGCCCCACGGAAACGCTTCAAAGACCAGCTTAGGCGTCAACTTTGCTTAGCTGACATAGAAGAGAGCACCTGGTTGCATGCGGCCTTAGAACGAGTCAGTTGGAGTTCACTCCCGAAGGCAGCGGGATAAACATTTGAGACCAAAAGAAAATCCGCTGCCGAGGACAAATGCAGACGCGAAAAGAAAAACTAAATCGACCACCTGCGAACAGTGGTTATGCTTGCCCTGGATGTGGCAAAATATGTAGGTCACAGCTGGGCCTGCGCAGCCATGGGGAAAACTCCATTCCTCACTAATCTTCGGACTCGAAGACAAGCCTTATAATAATATATAAACTTAATAAACTTTAAAATAAAGTTCTTATCTGAACAACTCAATATAGCCTAACTGTTATTACAATATTCACATATTGAACTTGAGATAGAGATGTTATATTAATGAAATATACTGATATTTAAACAAAATCTAGGTCACCACAAAACAACGTCTTTACTCTTTCATGTTTCAAGATTGTCTGCCGTTTCACATTTGCATTACGCTAATTTCATCATCCTCAATGCATAAACACCAATCAATCACTTAACCTCTTCTTACCGCCACCAGGAAACACACACACACACTCTATGACAGCCCTTTTTGTCAAGAAGTTGCGTCTCCCCATCCCTAGACCCTTCAGCCGGCGCCGCGCGCCGAATTCGCCGCCAAATTTTTGTCCGCCTAAAATCCACCGAAAAAAATTCGGCGGGCCGTGTTAGCCGCCATATTTTGTCCGCCAAAAATTCGCCGAAAATGAATGATGCGCTGTAAATTTTTTTCTTTTTTCAATTTTTTCTTGGCATTCTGTTTTAAAATCGATTGCATTTTTAAATAAAGGTCGCCGGAAGTTTGATAAAGAGTTCTTGTCTAATGTCAAATTACAATTCCAATTTATTAAACCCCAGTTAAAATACAATTAAAAAAAATAATTCAATTAATTTAAGTTACCGTTTTTTTTTTTTGTCAATAACACGATTTATTATCAATAATCTGTTTTATAAAATAAATGGCTCAGCGACCTTCTACTTCTACTAGTAAAAAGGTAAGCCTGTGTATAAAATAAATGGTCTTATGCCTAATTAGGCTAAATTAACTGTTACAATGAACTATACTAGCTAAATCTATAAATAATGATTTGTATGTCATATCATTTCTATGTAACAATTCTACATAATGATTTTAGGTGAACTCAAATGTGAGAAGATGTCATCTAAACCGAGAAGAGAGGCAGTTTGTTACCAAATTACATGTAAAATCTAAACCGCCTAGCCAACATGGAAATTCCAAGGCCCAATGCTGGAGATATTTTGGTGGCCTGTTCTCTGCTGATGGGAGAAATGTTGACGAAGATAGGGACTATTGTCAGCTGTGCCTGACTACTCAGCAGTCACTGCGTGACAAGGGTCACATTTCAAAAGTTACGAATTTTGCTGCAACAACATCAAGTGGCAATATGAATCTTCATTTGAGTGTCAAGCATGATGTAGCAGTACAAAGTAAGGAAAAATCAAATAAAATTATGGGATATTTAAATAAGTATGGAAAAGGCGCCAGTCAATGTCAGGCAACATCAAGCCATGAAGTGACAAGTGATATTGTCCTCTGGTTTTGTAGAGACTTACTCGCCTTTGAAAATGTAGCTAAAGAAGGTTTTGTTGAGGTTTTCAAAATTAATTGCCCATCTCTCAACATACCTGCACCTGTAACACTTGCTGGAATAGCCCTATATGACGTTTATCAAGCTATCAGGTCAGCTGTCAAAACTAAAATGACTAAAGTCAATTCACTTTGTTTGCTCTTTGATGGATGGACTATCAATTACCTTGGCATCCGGGCTTCCTTTTTAGACCACGATTGGACATATAAAATTGTCACACTTGGCTGTCATGCTTTGCCTACTCATGCAGCACACGACCTTGCTGACCATATCAGCTGTTCTGAAAAGTTTGGTGTTGATCCCAAAAAGCTTTTCATAACTAGCTGCCATGATGGTGCTGCAAATATGATCAAGACTTCAAAACTTTTAAAGGTTGATTCCTATCAGCACAGTACAGCACATGCGTTGCACCTTTTGCTTACTACTGATAGTATTAATAGAAATGAAGATGTACTAAATATACTACAAAAGTGCCGCAACATCATAACTGCACTTCATTTCAAAACTGCAATTATGGAAGATGAGACAGCGTTTACAGAGGATAAAGAAATTATTAAAACCCTGAAAGAAGGCATGTCATCAGTGTGTGAATTGCTTTATGTGGATGATCAATTCAGTGTATCAATAGTGGATACCTCGGAAAGCAGCATTGACTCCACTGATATTAACAGTATGCATACACACAATCATAAGTCATTGAAGGGATCATGTGTAACACGTTGGAATTCAACACTGATGATAATTCAGTCAATACTTAATTTGAAAAGGGAGGTCCAAAATACTCTCAAGCGTCTCTTGACCTTTGCCTCCATGAAGATGAAATTGATTTTTTAGGTGAATTTGTTACCTTTTTAAAACCCTTCCAAAATCTAACTGATCTCTTTAGCTGCTCAATGCCAACCTTATCAGCAATTCCACTGATGAAAATGCATATCAAAAAAATCTGCACAGCGTCAAGTGTTGATGATGACAAGATGCAAATGATCAAGCAGTCAGTACTCAACCAACTTGACCATCGATTTCCTGTCAATGATAACATCAAGCTGCATCAGCTGCTTGATCCAGATTTAAAATAATTGATTCCACGGCCAGAAGCAACCACACTTCTGGAGAAAGCCATAGAGTCAGCTATGACCCGTGGATTCATCGTGTCTGAAGCTGATGTATCACATTCGCTACTAGTCAGTGAAGATGTTTCCGAAGAAAGCAGATGTAAGAGGTTGCGAATGGAGCTGATGAATGAATTGAAAATTGAACAGTCACCCAACGATTGTACCAATAAGGTATTTTATATTATTTTATTTGTATTTTTTAAATTCAAGCAGTAGTTTTAATATTAGGCTATTTAAGTACCTTTAGTGACATTTTAGTATAGGTTTTTATTCCAATAATTGTTTATTGTTATCTATTAACTGAACAAGATAAATATTACATTTACTGTGTACTGTAATGAAATGTTTTATAACCAAACAGTTAGTAAAATTGTATTTTGATTTTTTGAACCTTTTTTTCAGGTAGCAGTGGAAATAGCAAACTATTTGACGGCACCTATTATTCAGTTTCATGATGTTCTCGACTTCTGGCGTAGCAGTGCTGCATTATCCTTGTATCCATATCTCACTCAACTGGCTCGAATTCACCTATTATCACCAGCATCATCTGTTCCAGTTGAGTGCATGTTTTCGGTTACCGGTTTGATAATAAACAGCAAACGATCAAGTCTAACAGCTGATAAGCTACATCGTATTTGTTTCATCCATGACAATTACAAACTGATATATTGAGTGGTTAACTTAAAAATGGACTGCATTTTCATGCACTCTAAGTAATGTAAATTATGACAGAATATAAAAGTGTTTTTTTTATATATTTGAAATAAAGTTTTTTCTGAAGTCTTTTATTCATGAAGTTTTATTACTTTATTATTGGCAAGGCATAAGCCGAATATTTTTCTAATCAGCCGGAAATCAGCCACAACTGCCAATTCACGGAGAAATCCGGCTAATCCAGACATCAGCCGAAAAATTATGTCAGCCAGCCGAAATCTTGAAAAAAGTCAGCTGGCAGGTCTGCCCATCCCCCAATTCAAGGTACTAACCATCCCCACCCACGGGAGAGGACCTAAAGTTCGAGAAACGCTGCATTAAAAATACTGATAATCAATAATGCAAAACAGAAAAATATTTAAAATATTCAGGGGCGTAGATATGAATTTTTCATCATTTGGGGGCCCGGGAGGGGCTGGATCTCTTTAGGGGCCCCTGCATTTTGCGTAATATTGAATATTTATTGAAAAAAAAACACTAATTTAGGGCCCCCCTCAAGTGGGGGCCTGAGGGGATTTTACATTTCTCACCCTCCTCCCCCAGCCTTGCTACGCCACTGATAATATTCCAATATGGAATACTTAACAATTTTGTAAAAATAAATCACTTAATATAAGATAATTAAAATTTATTTTAAACTAGAACACAAATGAACTTATTTATATCTACACTCTCTGATCGGCAAAAACTATTCTACTCTCAACTAACAGCCATCTTATGAAAATTAGATGTACCATGGCCTTATGGAGATTTTTTCAAACCATTCTTTGGTGTTAGGAAGTTGTTTTCCTTAAAAATCAGAGCATAATATTAACGATAATTAGATTTTTTAACGTTTTAGATAGAAAGTTAAATGTAGTGTAAGAGAGAAGTGCGATTTTACATAAATAGAGTTCAACTATTTTTCATAAAAAATCCGGAACAACCAATTTTCGTAAATGAGAAAATTATTTGTTTTATTTATTAGAAGAGGGATTTCCAACATTTATTAGCGTTATTAGATTATTCATATAAAATTCGGATCATTTTTGGCGACAATTTGTAAGAAAATTAAGGTAATGTAGGTCGATTTCTTTTTCGAAACAAAATCCGGATTATTATTTTTACCGATTAAAAAATATTTATTGTGTTTCAGCATCAGGCTGGAGTCAGGAAGGACCATTGGATGACAGGGATGTCAAATTCACACTGAAGTCGATCAGGATCATTTGAGGACAGGGATCTCAAGTAATTTCAATTTTAACCTGCATTGTTTACCAAACAAGGGACACGTCGATGGATCAATCGGGGGCAGCATGTAAGTTTATGTAAAACAGAAACTCTTTTTTGTAATTTTCACTGACGAGTTGATTTGTTTGGAAGCGCCACACACACACACACACACATGGTGGTGTACTTGTTTTACTAACGTTAACAACTATTTCTGCCAATTAAAATTTGACATTTGTTTTTAATCTTAGTGGAAATTACATTACGTTCTAAACGTTTCCGCCACGCCCACGGGGACTTTCAGCAAACTCGAGAGCCACCTCCAATTTTAAAATTGAACTTTAGATATATTCAATTTTTTTAAATTTTGATTGAAATTAAAAAAGAATTTTCTTTGCGAAAAATACAGATTAATTATCTGATTGACTCTAAAGATTACTGAATCTTAGAAAGTGAACAATCAAACCATGACGTCTGTCTGAAATCGCTTCAAATAAAAGTGTTTGCCTTTTACATCTCTTAAAACAATGTGGACATTCTCAATATGTCCTCGACATTCTGTTGTTTTTCTTTTTGCATTGTACAAAAAATAAAACAAAATAACAACATTCGGCTTATAAAAGCATTCGGCCAATGTGATGTTGTATGTTTGTTTGTTGCTTGTTTTTGTGTTCAATGAATTGTTCCTAAGTTTGGATTATGACAACTCTATTGGCTAGCATGTTGGCTGAATACAAAAGAGGCGTTATTTACGTATTCTTGCCATAGCCGCATTGAGTCCGTGTGGTCATTGATTTCATCATTCATGCTGTAGGTATTAGATGAATTAAAGATTAAGTAAAGTAGCAAATAGAAAGTAAAGCCAAGTAAAATTAACTAGTTCATCCATGGTTAAACCTGCATTAGCATCAAATGTTGAAATTATTTGTTTATGAGTTGTACAAAACAAGCACATTTCTTTGTCATTTGGAATATATTTTAGACTAGATTACGTAAAATGAATAACTTTATCATTTTCGATTCGTCCCTACTCACTTCCTGTCTGCAACTGGACTGACTCGTATTAGTGAGAAATCCATTTTTTTAAACAATACCACTATTCAATTCGTAACTTCGTGGAAACTTCAAACACTTAAAACCTAAAACCTGAGTAGGTAGAGCTAAGTCTCGAAAACGGCTCTAACTTTTTTTTTTTAACTTTGACAGTTGTTGTATATTGTTGGGAAAAGAAGTACTAGCTCGTTGGCTTCACTAAGAAAACTCTGGTTTGACCGTTATAGTTTCTAAAGTAAAAAAAAATATTTAAAAACAATTGGCCAGAGATCGAGAAAATAGTTATCTTGAACAGATTATGCTTCTTGGCTATTTCTGCATATATGTATTATTAATTCAAGACTTTAATTAATTAATGTTCATGAATATTTTGCACATTATCTTCTACATCTGGATCTGAGGGACTATTATAAAAATTTCATAAGGTCTAGTAGATCTATTCATTCGCTAAACCAGGATTCTATCTCGGGGGATGAGTCCACGAAGGGGGTGGAGGTGGTGGTAACAAAAATGTTCCATTAAAAAAATAATTACATTCATTAGTGATGAAGAAGAAAATAATCGCTGTCTAAGTTGTCTAAAGGAGGTATTATCTTTAAACAAACAAACTATTTTTGATATTCTTCTTGTTCTCTTTTCAATCCTTTGTGGTCATTTATATTTTATCTAAGAGCTTTCAACTCTTTCTTTGTCTCTTTTCTAGTGGAGTTTTCTCATTTTCTAGGAGATTACCTTCAGGACAACAACAGAAATCTAGCGAAGACTCCGTGGGAGTGAAAACAACTTCAGCTGTTTCTCATTTCTTAAGATATCATAGAAATGGGGGAAAAAACTATTCAAGTCTATAACAAATGTTTACAATTCAGACAAATCCCAGGTACAATTCTGATAGAAAAGTAATTTATCACGAGAAGAATTGAAGGATATATCTTTTACAAAACTTTTATCAACTCTGTCTGTCAGTCTGTCTTGTAAAATTTTTAGCTCATTATTTCCTCCCACTTTGAATTCTGGGATCAAGTTAAAAATTTGCAGTTATTCATTGTTACTAACGAAACACGAATCACTAAAAAATTTAACTAATTTTTTGAACTAAATAGCACTATTTTTTATATCGAAAAAGGGAAATTAATATTACAGTATTAAAATATATCGGGATCTTCGGGCGCCTCTGAGTCCACCCAGCTCTAATGGGAACCTGACATTAGTTGGGGAAAAGTAAAGGCGGTTGGTCGTTGTGCCGGCCACATAGCACCCTTGTTAACCGTAGGCCACAGAAACAGATGACCTTTACATCATTTGCCCTATAGACCACAAGGTCTGAAAGGGAAACTTTACTTTACTTCACTTACTGAAAGATATCGCTGTATATGTGGAGTTCTTCCCTTTAAATAGGCTTATTAACAATATTTTGCTTGTTAAACTTTTTATTGCTGTTTAATATTGAGTTGTGAGAAAAGATTTCTGTTTTATTTTGTTTTTGCTGTCCTTAAAGGTAGGCCTAATTAAGTTTACCTTCAGCGGATGCTCGATAGATCAAATAGGAATCGAATAGCGACTGGTATTTGAAATTTACTTAAGTATTTGAAAAATTCCTAATATTTGGAAAACGTTTGTGCTTACAAAGCTGACAGTGGCTCATTCAATAAATGGCATTGATTACATGACTGACTACAAAGAAATGTTCAACTCTGGATATCACATGTGCTATCATTCTCCTCAAGACAGTGGCTTAGCTAGGATGCCCAGTGCGGAAGCTCCTCGTGATGTTCCCCCCTCCCCAGTTTCTTAAAAAAAACGGAACAAAACAGCCAAATGACTTTTTTCTTGACCTAATGTTGTATTTATTATTAAAGTCTTGCTAATATGAAAAAAAACACACAATTTTAAAACAAGATACTAGAAAAATCATATATACTTTCTTGCTGGCTAAATTGAAATCTATTTCATTAAACAATTGCCAAATTAGTGAGTCGCACATTTTTTCAGCGTTGTTTTCCATTAAGTAATGATCAGCTTGATTCTAAAAAAGACTTTAGTCGCATAGAACCTCACTAACCACAATTGTCAGAAATATAAAAATAAAGACACTATTTACAACTGAATCATCTAGCCAACATCTTTTTAAAGTGTAACTCAATATCTCAAACACGTCCTGGGATCAGAAGTCCCTTTCGCTCCAAATGTAATTCGTTTGTGTTCTTGTCGTCCTGAGCACTATCGAGATTGATTTCGATCTGAGGATTCACTAGTTTGGATGGTGACAAAAATTGATATTTACCTACCATATCATGATATTGCTCATATCATATTCCGTCCAAGGAAGAATACATTTTCATCCTTAGCTCTTTCTTATGTATTAATACATGTGGCGAACATGTCTTTGAGGTTCTGCGCTAGTCACCAAATCTGAACACATGCATTCTGCAAAGGTAACACTGGCTTCAGCGATGTTCTCCCGTCTAGTAGTTAAGAACGTTTTAAATCTTTTCATTTTATTTAAGTGCGCAGTCTGGAATTGACAATCTCTTGTTTTTGAAGTTAGACTTACGCGTTTTTTATTTCACTTAATACTGGGCTAAAACACCCAAAAGGTAGATGAAAAAATGAAGATGTATAGCAACTAACAATCCGCCTGCTCCAGACCTAGTAGAAGAGTTTTCATCTGTTCTAGTCAATGCCTCTAGAGTTTCTATAATTTTTGAAAATGAATCCATATCCATCTTAACGATTGGCAACAATATTGTAGACTCCTTGTCCCACCAGAGAGGGCAAATTCCACCAACTGAACAGGCTGTAAGTTTTCATCATGCCCTAACTATAATTTAAAAAACAGAAATGGAAAAGTGGTTTGAGTGATGGGACAAGTCCAAAAAGACCGTGGAGTCTGGGAGCGCATGAGGCGCCCTAACCACACTTACCCGTGGTAGAGGCTGTCCAGGCCTGAGGAAGCTATTTATAGCACAGTGCAGGACAGGCCACTGTCCTGTTGGCTCATATTTCTAACGGCTATGGCCAAATTTCAATTCACGGTGCCATCGCTGCGGGGAAGAAGAGGAACCCGTGCCTCGTATTCTGTATGACTGCCCCAGACTTGCTGATATCCGCCTCAACAGGTCTGGGAAAACTACGCAAGACAGCAAGGTTTCTGTCCAGTGCTTTGGCAAGAGAGGATCTAAGCCTCTCAAGCCCTCACTCAAATGGAGCTTGATGATGATGATGATCTTAACAACTTTTCTTCTGGCTCTCCAGCACGTTTAAACCAAGTGCAAAGGGAAGTTTCAGTTATTATGTTGAGGACGTCCCAGCGGTGTGCTGAAGTCAATAAAAAGGTGTGTAAACGGTCCAGTGTACCAAAACATGTTACTGAATATAGTTCAGCTTCAGCCCGAATTCCAGCCAAACTCAGAAAATGGTTCGAGCAAATAATGCATAAATATAATGTCAATGAAATACTACAGAATTTTGTACCACCCCATCATTATCCATGACAACGTAACCTCAACATTTGGAAACAAAATTATCCAGTTTTGAGATGTCAGACGAACTGTTTAAAAAATCGAAAAATATTTGGCTCATTATCACCTAATATTACAATATAGGTTCGTTTTGTATTTGTGGAGACATGCATGTTCTCTCAGGAGTGAATCGTACTTGGATAGTAATGTCACAAACCCCTAGAAATGACCTAGATTTTGTCTTTGTCATTCTTCAACTTGTTCAAGATGCCCATTAAGTGCCAGATTCTGTTATTTTAGTCTAGTTTATTTATAAGCTCTAGATCTACATGAAACCAGCGAACTGAACAATCGAGTAACAAAATATATTGCCTTCAGAGATTTAAAAAGATCTAGTAAACTTGATTCAACCTGGTTAACAGCTAACGTTTGATTTAAGAAAGAACATGTGAGATTAATAAAGTAAATTAATTTCTAGTAAACATTTCAAATTCAGTAGTTTATCTTTGTTCATGTATGTACAATGCGTGGATTTTATTGAGAAAGTTTATCCTAACTTTGATGCCCCTCACGACTTGATGCCCTGTGCGGCCCGCAACACTCGCACACGGCTAGCTACGCCATTGCCTCAAGAGCTCATGCACTTCCTATTCTGTTGAACTTTGTACGTTTGTAAATCAAATTAAATGATTTTAAATTTAAAAAAAAGTTTAAATAAAAACACCAAAATAATTGAATAATTGTACGCATCAAATAAACTTTATTGAAACATTATTCGAATTCGTAAAGGTATTGGAAAAATATCAGCCTCAAGTTGTCAAATTCGAATTTAAAGTAGAAAAAGTATTCGCACAGGGGACAATAAAAATTAATTACTCTGAGAATCACTTTTTTATTTTGAATTTGCTATAGGAATATGTGTCCCGTATTTCTCAAAGCAACATCGGAACATTGATTCTAGACATTATGGGTACCTTTTTTAATAAGAAACGTATGTACATGTATGGATACAAAGCTTTCTTTCACTAACATATCTGATCGCCACTCTGAAGCACTGCAAGAATATCTATTTGATACTTATGTTCTCTCATACTACGACAGAGCTACAAAGTCTATTTTATATTTTGTTAGTTTTTCCTTTTTTGTCGGTGTTTGATTGATTGATCCTTTGTCTTGTGTTGTTGTTTTTAATATTATTTTTACATTCCTTGTTTTTCTATTTTGTTAGAAAACACTAAGATGTTTGCATCAAGAAGTAAAGGCAGTGAAACTATTCTGATAAATATTTACGTTTCGTCTTGCACATTAACCGGCTTTCTTTATACAAGGGTTCATACGGGTGATCTACCTCACTGCATTGCATTACGATATGTGGATTCAATGGACGGACCACCTTGGAAAGGAGGAGGTAAAGGGGGGAGATAAGAAACAGAAATAAAAAGTCAAGAGGAAATAACTTACTGTGTACATACAAGCCCCTTTCACCATATAAAATGCAGCGGTTACATTTCCCCAGAACAATATTTTTGGTACTGTCGTCCAAATACATTGTCATGAAGCGACACATACATGTTTATTCACAGACCTAAATAAAGAGGAGGTTACGTTTTAACGGCCCCCTTCAATCGACCTCCCCCACACAAAAACACGCTTCTTGACTCAGAATTATAGGTTCACATTTCTAGCTTTTCCCGTGACTAAAAAATGTTGTTACACACAATAGCGCTATTTAGTTTGTAATAATTTAATTAACTTTGATTGGCCCCATTGTGGTTGTCACTCAGAGGTCGTAGCACTCTCTCACCCATTGTGGTTGTCACTCAGGGCTCGTAGCACTCTCTCACCCATTGTGGTTGTCACTCAGCGCTCGTAGCACTCTCTCATCCATTGTGGTTGTCACTCAGCGCTCGTAGCACTCTCTTACCCAAGAATTCTAATATCTTTGTTTTCTACGTTTTAAAGTTTATACTTGCAAATATTTAGTGTTTGTATAAAGTTTATACTTGCAAATATTTAGTGTTTGTATTAATTTTATACTTGCAAATATTTAGTGTTTGTATAAAGTTTATACTTGCAAATATTTAGTGTTTGTATAAAGTTTATACTTGCAAATATTTAGTGTTTGTATAAAGTTAATACTTGCAAATATTTAGTGTTGGTATAAAGTTTATACTTGCAAATATTTAGTGTTTGTATACTTGCAAATATTTAACGTTTGTATAAAGTTATACTTGCAAATATTTAGTGTTTGTATAGATTTGACACAAGAAAACACGTATTCAGTCAATTTGACATGACAAAACATATTTTATGTAAATGTCTAGAAAAGCAAGTTTGGCGCCAAAGAGAAATGTACGCAGAATGGAACTTTAAGGCAGAAGATGGTTTAGTCTTTTACTTTTAGATATGTCGGCTTTAAAAAACAATATGGGTCTAAATCCCGAATAAAAAATCGTTTCCGGTAAATTTAACCACTGCAATTTCGATCGTGAAAGGCACACAGAAAGTAGTTACTGGTTTAATTTTTGTATTTTTCATCCGCGGAAAATGGGCGAATTATCAATATTTAAATCAGAACATCAGTAAAGAATAAATACTTACGAAATTAGAAATTATCTTTCCTTATATAATGTCACTCACATTTATGCAATATTTTCAAGAAAGGTATTTATGAAAAAAAATTGCATAAATAGTTTTATTTTAAAAATAAAGCGGTTTGAGTGAAACTAGCCAGTGCAACTAAACTTTGCAAGCCATATATATATGTTGTGAACAAGTTTTCAATTGCTTTTCTTGTTTTGGCCATCTCAAAGTGACAGATGGACAGACCTTACAAAGTAATAGCCTACAGGGGTCGCTTAAAAGTACTTTTTTAACGGCTTTACAAAATCTTTTAAGGAATGACACTAATCATGTACTAGACGGGTTTAACAACTAGTAGAATTGTATTACTTTCATCTTGAAAAAAATGATAATGGTATTATTATGCAATTAATGAAATTTTATTATAGCTAGAGTGGATGGGGGGGGGGGGCTGGAAAAAATGTTTTTTTTAAATTTATTAATCAAAATGCTTTTCGAAATTAATTGTTCAAGTGAAAATTTAATTTGGAATTAGGTCGCAAAAAAATCAACAAACAAATCATATGACAGTAAAGACTTCAAGTTTTCTCCCTTGAAAATTCTGAAAGCTGATAATGCTCTGTTTACGTTGTCCGTAAATCTGGCGTGTCACAAACTGACATTTAGTTTTGGTTTGACTTGTTTACTAGGTTCATAATATCTTTGCCAAATGTTCTGGTTGAAACGGGTTGTTATTTAGAAAAGAAAAATGAACAGAAGTTTGCGGGTGTGGAGCTATCTCCAGATTTTTTTCTAGTCTTTTCTTTACAATGTTAATTGTAAATAGGGTGAATGACCCACTGGTTAAGGTGTTGATGTGACGCCTAGTTTCACCCTAAGTAAACACAGGGACAGGAACATGCGTGGAAAATACTTCAACTTAGAGCATTGAACATCTAGTATTGTATTTGTAGGACAAAAAAATAATATTTTGACTAGAGATTGTGCAGTATACATGCTGTTCAACTCAGCAGCACCCAAAAGGGAAAAAGCCTATTAGTTTTGTGTGGTCTATCCGTCCGTTCGCCCGTCACAAATAGGTCTAAAATAAATTGAAATGCTATTGTAAATTTAATTAAACCAGATTTTGTAGCTTGTAATTCTTGTCAATCGCCTGGATGCAGTTGTCAAGTATCGTGTTCTCTCTTATGCCGCAGGCAAAGTCAAAGTCGTGTTTTAGTCTCGGCCATAGTTGGGGCTCGTATTGACAATTTCACCCGATGACATCCAAGTCAACGAATCAGAAACGCTCTTCAGGCTTTCATGGTTTGAGTTCTCGTCAAAGGTACCGACAGATAAACAGAGGTCTTTAAAGTTCAAAGCAGTAAGCTAGTACGCAGACCCATCGTTGTTTTGATCTGTCCGGCTCATTGAGGTACTTGTTACAGGTACACCGGGAACAAACGCTTCAGGCACATAACAGACTTCAGTTCCTTCATTTGTCTCTTTCCTTTCGATTCCTCTTTTTTCTCAATCAAATCCAATGAGAAAACAAAATATCAAATAAAAGCTCTGGTCAACTATGTACATAAACTTTACCTTTTAGCTGCGTTATTGAGGAAGTGAGATAATCTTTTTTTATATACATATATAAAGACAATATATTTTCAGAAAAGTAATTAGATATATTTATGGCATTAATTGTATTGAATATGCACTGAACTAATAATTTCTGTAGAATTATAACTAAAAATATTAATAGCAAAAATATTTTGCGAAAAAAAAACAAAACAACTTTATTTTGCGACATTGACCAAAATTTTTTTTTGATGTTCCAAAAACTGATCATAGCTTACATAATAAGTATTCATATTTAATATTATTATACACATAAATAAAGATTATTACTTAAAAATTTCATTTAAATATGATGAAGGCTAAAACTATTATTTAAAAAAAAGGCCTTGGTCAAATATGTTCATAAAATTAACATTGTACCTATGTAACTAATGAAGTGAGATACACAAATATATTACATAAATACATAATGATACATACAATCAGTTCTATAATATCATGGAGCACATAGGAAACGAGAAACGTGTTCATCTTCGACCACGCACTACTTTTTATATGATAGATGTCATGATAACGACTACTTTAGTGTTTAGGTTTTTAGTTATACAGTTTAATGGTATGAATGATCTGGTAAATTTTTTTAATCGCAATAATTTTTATTTTTACAAATATTTATGTCTGACATTGTGTATAATACTGGATACTTTTAAAAGCTAGTGCTTAAAAATACACAGATCTTGGGTAAAGTACTCGTCAAGAAAAGTAATGTAAATGTGTAGTTTCACATGTCTTGTTTTGGGTCTGTTCTTTGACATTCTTTGTATAGCTTGGATCGGGTCTGATCTTTGTGCTGAAAGTGTATTGTCTCTATCAGTTCCACTAACAGCTAGATTTAAATCTAAAACTCTTTATCTAGAATAATAATCCGACAGAGACACTACACAAAAGTAGCCTAATAGAAGCTTTTCCCCTTGTGGGTGGGTGGGTGTGGGGGTAAGAAGTTGTTACATAAAGATTTAATGCTTCTATAAAACAAAATAATTTCTCATCTATTTTAGAGCTCCTTAGTTTGCTAGCTCCATTTCTGGCCATTCTTTGTCGAAATAAGATATATTATAGATTTATATTTTTAAAATGTTGTTATACTTCCTGGCCAGACGGATAAAAAGCGCGCCAAAATTGACGCTTGTCAACGACCTGTCTATCCCAGGGCAATCGATCCCCAGAATACAAAACAAGAAGAGCTACCGTGGAGATTGTTGAAACTATAATTGCCCAGTTATTGTCGTCAGCAAACATTTCTGAGAATAAATGAAATACGTACGAGATGAAAAAGAAATTATTAATACATTTGGATTGTTATTTGTTTGCAAACTTTGAAAATGGAATAAATTATACATCTGAAAACCAAAGCAAAACAAAGATAACCTTTTTTTCTTTTAAATAGTGCGCCATTGTTCAATGTACATTACGTTCTTCGAGTCGAGTTGCTATGTCGTCGGAAATAATCGGATCCTTCAAACCAAATTGTTTTCTGTTTACCTACTAAAAAAATAATTATCTGTGCCTCTAGATTTAACAATCTGACTGGCCAAAAAAAAAAAAAAACTCTTCAACACTAAGCAGAGGCAAATGCTGAGCTTGTTCGATGTATTAGTAAGTCACAATATACCACAGGCGTAGACAGGAAGGGGGGGGGGTTCTAGGGGTTGAACTCTCCCCCGAAATGAAATTGAAATTTATGATTGAATTTTCGCTTTGATTTTGTTGATTTTAGGTCAGACTTTCATGTGAAACCACATCACTTGTCTCAGCGCAGCCAAAGGGGGTTTTGAGTTCAAATCACCCTCCAGGGGTTTTTGGTGTTAACCCCCCTCTTCTATAAAACAAAAAATAATACAAATGGCAGTCACCAAATTCCACGAGATAACCCCCCCTCTTCAATATAAGACTAAAGCATACAACAGCCACCCAATTACACGAGATAACCCCCCTCTTCAATATAAACTAAAGCATACAACAGCCACCCAATTACACGAGATAACCCCCCTCTTTAATATAAACTAAAGCATACAACAGCCACCAAATTCCATAAGCGTAGTTATAAAGGGTTACTTATTTCTACCAGTCGCTGGGCTCCATTAATAAAGTGCAGTGAGTAGCAGATTTAATTTTTGAACTAAAATTTATTATTAGCAGGATACCTCTGTAAATACCTCAAAATACGCATTTTGTGTGTGTGTTTTAAATACCGGAAATAGTGCTTGGAAGCTGGGGTCTGCCCACAGCGCTCCCCCTGACCCTCTGGCTGGCAGGGACGGGTTGTATACAGTCTTTCTACTAACTCCACGATAACCTATTATAGAGTACAATAAGTGTCTTCCGAAAGAATGAAGGGTCAGATTGTAATAAAGATTAATTACGTACACACATATACACACAAACTCACACACACACACAGACAGACAGACAGACACACACACACACACACACACACACATACATACATATGGGAGTAGCCAGGTGGTGGGAGCACAAAGAAAATGTCATCCAAAGAAAAGTTGGCTAGACAATGTAAAAAAAAAATTGACCGGCCTCTCTCTTGATAACCTGCTAAGAACAGATGCTGACCTGGAAAAGTGGAGGAATTTTGTTTGGCAAACTGTCACAGCACCCCGCAATGCAAGGCACAGATGATACAATTAATTATGAAGATAAGTGAAAGATACTGCCAGTGACAATAATGGAAGGATGAGAGTCTAAAAACTTTGAAGTGGAAGGGAAAGATGCAAATAATAATAAACCAGAGTGTTCTTAATGCTGAACCAGTGTGTTGTTTAAGGTCTATCTGTCCCCAGAAACGTCTGCCCAGAATGTTGAATGAATGATAGAATGAAGCCATTTAAAACGACGATTAAAGTGACCTTTGTGTTGCTGGACATATGTTACGGAAATAAACATGTCTCTTAGTTCGAATACCCTTGTTGCTATAGTAAAGATAAGTTATAATAATACAATAAAAAATAACCTGTGAAATTTTAATATAATTAATCTTGTTTCTTTTGTGTAAAACATTCTTATTGAAAAGCTGGTGGGGTGTGGTAGATAAAACCACACACAAGCTTTTTTGTTTTAGTGTTCGTGACTTATAGTGAGAGAGGGGTCGGTTGACTTTAAATACCTAAACATTTATTTTTTTCATTTTCTTACTGTTGTAGACTTGCCATCCATCGGGATCACATATTAGTGAAATAAGGGCATATAGATCCTATGACGTGCTAATAAATAAGTAAATAAAATCAATAAGAAATTTTTTTTATATTTTTTTTACAATGTTTTTTTGTCATTTCAAAGAATAAATACGTCCTTTAGTTTATAGTTTAAAATATCTATTAGTTGCATAGATTATCTAGATTAGTTATAAACTAAGGAAGTAAAAATAAATT
Organism: Biomphalaria sudanica; assembly: GCA_036873155.1. Taxonomy (NCBI): domain Eukaryota; kingdom Metazoa; phylum Mollusca; class Gastropoda; family Planorbidae; genus Biomphalaria; species Biomphalaria sudanica. The sequence continues at coordinate 1,143,113 of JAZGLO010006701.1, forward strand.
ATTTCTCCTCGATTATTTCTGTTGTCCTTGGAATTCTCCAGTACAGAGGCTATCACGTGCTCTTTTTGTGTATATCTATATCTATATCCATATCTCTATCTCTATCTATCTATCTATATCTATCTATATATATATCTATCTATATCTATCTATCTATCTATCTATATCTATATCTATATCTCTGTCTATATCTATGTCTATATCTATATCTCTATCTATACGTATATCTATATGTATATGTATATGTATATGTATACGTATATGTATACCTATATCTATATCTATATCTATCTATATCTGTTACCATGGACACTCAAATATAAATACACTTAACATAAGACCAATCTCAGGTTAACACAAACAAGTTTAATCAGCCATCTTGATTACTAGAGTAGTTTCCCCTGTGCAATGGGCACAACTCTTCATACAATATGACATTCCATCAACATCCCCTCTCCTCCCAACAAAAAATTAAAAAAAAAGGAAAGTTGAAAAAAAAATATAACGAAAAAAATAATTATACAATCAAATGGATAAAACTATTTACAACCGTAAATATGTTTCAAATTAAATAACTATAGTCAGATCAACAAAACTATTTCCAACAGTTCATATATGCACTTCTTAAACTAGTCTCCATATCTTGACGGTTTCTGGAGAGCGGCCCTAGGTCGCAGAGAGTACTGGTGAGTGTTTTCGGCGTTGGGCGGATTGTTAATACACTCATTCTCTGCGTCTGGGAAAATGTCCGTACAATTACTTTCTCTATCAGGAGAAAAAGTCTAAGTTGTTAGTGGTGTCAGGTCGTAGGTGTCTTCTATTTCTTTGGTACATGAAACCATTGTCCCCTTCTATAATGTAGGCACGTTCGTTCACTTTCCGACATACTCTGCCTTGTCTCCAGGTAGTATCGTTTGGCGATTGATAGAAGACTTTCTGTCCGACGTTTATAAGCTTCATGTCACGAGCTGTTTTGTTGTAGTGTTTTCTGATACTTTGCTGTCGCTTCTCTCGTCTGGCTGTGGCTTCTTGTTGTGACATTCTTGCAGGATGCTCTCTTCTTGGCAATAACGTTCTTGTCCCCCTTCCAAAGAGCATCTGAGCCGGACTTAAGTTGGTATCTTGCCTGGGTGTATTTCTAAACTCTAATAGGGCTTCATAGGCATCTGATTTACTTTCTTTGGATTTTTTTCATCACATTCTTTAATAGTTTCACTGCTGCCTCTGCCTTGCCGTTTGACTGAAGATTTTAAATGGTGGACACCCCATGCTTTCATAAATGCGGTGAACTCAGCAGATGAAAACCGAGGTCCAAAATCACTGATACAAACTTTGGGGACACCATATCTGGCAAACAAATTTTTTAGTTTTCTTATAACAACTTGACTTGTTGTCGTGTGCAGATGTTCTACTTCGATAAAATTTGAATAGTAGTCAACTATGGCAAGGTATTGTCGGTCAAATATTTGGAACAAATCTATTCCAGCTTTGTCCCAGGGATTTGAACCCTCATTATGCAGTATTAAGCTTTCTTTTTGGTTTGCAGGTTTACTTTGCTGACAAGGTTGGCATGCATTAGCTATTTCTTTTATTCTTGCCGCTATTCCCGGCCAGAAAACAGCGTCCCTTGCTCTTCTCATCATGGCATCTTACCCTAAATGTGCTGCATTTAGTTTGGTCTCAACTTCTTTTCTTAATGCTTTTGGGATAATTATTCTCTCCCCTTTCATTAGAAGGCCATCCTCATAGGTCTGTACATCTGCAAGTGACCAATACTGCTTGAGTTCTGGTACAATATGATGCTTGTCTGGTCAACCGTTCAGTATGTACTGTTTTAACATCTGCATCTCATTGTCTACTTTGACTGCATCTTTAATTTTATCTAACATTATATCTGGGAGGGCCAGTCCTACAGTGTTGATAGAAGTGTCAGGAAAATCTTCCTCTTCTGGCAAAGGGTCTCTGCTTAGCGTGACAGCAATCTGTAATCTGTTTCCTTTGGTATAACTGGTACTGAACATCGTATCAGTACAAGCGAAGCATTAAGCTTTGAAGCCTTTTAGGTGCACAACTGAGGGGTTTATTGAGTATATTTTCCAATGGTTTATGATCATTCTGTATTATTATTGTTCTGCCGTACGTGTACTGGTCAAATTTTTCTAGAGCTACTACTACAGCCAAGAGTTCCTTTTCGATTTGAGCCCACTTTTTCTAAGGCTCTGTGAGTGATCTTGATGTGTATGCTATGGGTTTGTCATCTTGTAGTAGTACAGCTCCTAGGCCATTTTGACTGCTGTCCGCCTGAATAGTTACTTTCTTCTCCGGGTCGAAATAACTTAGGGTTCCATGATTGGATATCTTCTGTTTGACACTATTAAATGCTTTCTCGCAGTCATTCGACCACACAAATAGCTTGTGTTTCTTTGTCAGTTCTGTTATTGGTTGTAGGTCTGCTGAAAGACCTGGGATGAATCTTGATAGATATTGTATCATTCCACAAAATCTACGAACCGATGTAATGTCTTCAGGGGTTTTTAGATTTGTTATGGCTCTCACCTTGTTTGGGTCTGGTTTTATTCCTGACTGGGAAATAATGTGTCCCAAAAACACAATTTCTGACTTTCGGAATGCTGATTTCTTTTCATTTAGTCTGATGTTCTTTTCCTTTAGCCTATTGAGTAATTTTGATAGGTTTTCGTCATGATTTTTGCGAGCCTCTTCTACTGTGTCCCCCTTTCCAATTACCATGATATCATCCACCACGTTAAAAACATCCTGTTAGTCCCTCCAACGCATCATTCAAATGTCTTTGAAAGACTTCCGAGCTTACTTTGAGACCAAAAGGAAGTCTATTCCATTTGTATCTACCGAATGGGGTCGCCATTGCAGTGAGACCTGATGAGTCCGGTTCTAGTTTGATATGCCAAAAAGCTTACTGGATGTCGACTTTGCTAAATATCTTGGCGTTACCCATTTCAGCCAAAATGTCTTCTAGTGTTGTTAGGTTGTAGTGCTCCCTCAGTAGTGCCTTGTTCAAGGGTTGAGGATCAATACAGATTCTGATACTGCCATCTGATTTCTCTACCAATGCCATTTGACTAACCCACTCAGTGGGCTCAGTTATTGTTTCCAGAATTCCTCGTTGAACTAATGAGTTTAGTTCGGCTCTGACTTTCTCTTTTAATGCTATAGGTATTCTTCTACATGGTAGGACTTTGGGCTTCACTGTCTTGTCTATTTTCAATGTAGCCACGCCCAAGTCACCAAGTGCGTCAATGTTTTGATGTTTGTTTCCTGTGGCTTCCACTTTAGCAATAAATCGGTCTTCATTAATGTGAATAAGTTCCATCTTCCTCAGTGTCGATAATCCTAGCAGGCATGTTAGATCATTTGGTACTACCACATACTCTACATTGAATTTCTCATTGGTCTTTAGATTGGTGGTTACCAACGTAGCTTTTCCTTTTAGCTCCATTACCGTCTTATTCCATATTGTTAATCTCTGGGACGTCGGTACTATCTGGTCTGGGCACACATATTTTTCGTTTATGGTATTGACGTCGGCGGCACTGTCCATTTGAAATCTGACTCTTTGGTTGTTGATCATTATGACGACCGTCATCCTATGCTTTTTGGGGCCATTCATTGCCATTACCCATTCAGTTTGGAGTGTAACTTCTTCTTCTTCTGTGTCTGAGTCTATGTTGCTCTGGGTCTTTGCTTGAGTAATGCTATATATTTTCTTTTTGCAGACTGAGGCGAAATGATTCCTGCCTCCAAAAATGTGACATGATTTTCCCCAGGCCGGACATTTTTCCTTTATGTATTCATGGTCGCCCTTGCAAAATTTACAAGTTTTACTTTGTCTTTGCCCCTTGTCACTCTGTTGATATTCCTTCCTGTATTTTGAGCCTGACTTAGATGTTGAGATTCTTTCAATCAGTTGGTGGGTCCAACGTTCGTTTCTTCCTTCTCTGATATCCTTCATTTGACCTTGTGATCTTTCATCTATCTCCTACACACACATCTATGTATTTCTGTAGGGTTAGTTTATCATCTTGCAACAGTTTCATCTTTAAGTGTTCACTTCTAACCCCTAAGATAATTCGGTCCCTAATCAGACTCTCTTCTAGTTTATCAAAATGCAGCTGCTTGCCAGTTTCTTCAGGGCAGTTATGTACGAGTCAATGTTCTCGTCCTCTTCTTGTCTTCTCGTATTGAAGACATATCTCTCATATGTTTCGTTCGTTCTCCCAACATAGAACTCTTCAAAAATTTTTAAAAATTTCATTTATTTTTGTCTCCTGCCCTTTTCCAAATGAATCAAACACGTCTGCTGCCTCACTTCTAAGTATGGTCATTAATGTTGCTACACGTATATCTTCTGTCTCTGTTGTGAGTTTCGTGGCCTGTACAGAGTTATCCCAGTCTCTTCTGAATCGTTTCCAATTGGCCGCCATATTGACTGTTTGCAATAGCGGTTGCGGTACTGGGAAATATCTGTTAGCAGTTGCCATTTTAGCTACTGTTTTCTTATATTTTCCTCAAGATATTCTAGGTTATCGTTTACCTTTACTAGATGTGTAAACCGCTGCCACCATGTTACGATTGTCACGTATTACGAATTGAATTCTACTTTTAAATGGCTTGCCTAGGGGAACGTGACAATAGAATAGCAGTTGTGTCACTTATAATAAGTCTGAATTTAATCAAAGACTTACAATGAATAACAAAAAAAAAATGACACAAGAAATCGGAAGGTAAACTATCAACTTAATGTTTAATCAAATATAAAGTTACAAGAAAGAAAAAAAAATAAACATTTACTCAATACAGAATTGATGTGTTGACCAAAACCCTTTTACAAAAATGGCATGTAAAAATATTACAATACAAGAGTTTGAAAATGTAATTACAAATACAAGCAAGCAAGGCCTTAAAAAAAAATATTAACTTACACGATAAATGGTATACCACGCACGGGTCGCGCAATGTCTCCGCTATTCTGTCCCACGGCTGTCTCCGTATGTCTGTCTGTCAACGTTACGCGAGCGGTCTTATATAATCTACCGCGCGTCGATCTCTCGTAATTTCTAGAAAGTCATCAACACCCAGATCTAGAACGCTCTTCAAAGAGACAGAAGAAAAAAAAAACACCCTCCTTTCAACCAGAGGTACACACACAGGTCAAGGACCGGTCACTGTCTGTGTGGCTTGACGAATAAAATAAAAAAAATAAAAAAAAAACTTATTACACAAGGGGCAGACAACCTCCCCGTCTCTCGACCGCAACAGGTCAAAGAAAAAAAAAACAATGCCTAGATACGTAACACCTCCCTCCTAAAAATAAAAAATTTACATTTCCACGAAATGGAAATCTTTTTAGAATTAAAAAAAAATATTTACATTACAGAATGTATTTATCATGATATATATATATAAAAAATATACATCAAAATACTTTTTACAATCTAGACAAGGCATCGGCGATAACATTTTCGCTGCCTTTTATGTGTTTAAAATCTAGGTTGTACTCTTGTAAAAATAAACTCCACCTGAGAAGTCGTTGGTTCTTGCCAGACATTTTGTGGATAAATGTAAGGGGATTATGGTCAGTAAATACAACCAGTGGCCATCTGGACCCACTGATATAAAAATCAAAGTGTTGTATAGAAAGAATCAACCCAAGACATTCTTTTTCCACAGTAGAATAATTTCTTTGATGTCTATTAAATTTCTTGGAAAAGAAACAAATAGGGTGCTCTACTTGGAAATTATCTTCTTGGTAAAGGACTGACCCAACACCTGTGTCACTGGCGTCAATAGCTAACCTAAAAGGTTTTCCGAAGTCAGGAGCCATCAAAATGGGAGAGCTAGATAATATCTGCTTGATCTGGTTAAAGGCTTTCTGACATTCATCCGTCCAAGTAAATCGGACGTTCTTTCTCAGGAGGTTTGTTAAAGGACTGGCAATGACAGAAAAATTTTCGCAAAATTTTCTATAATATCCAGACATTCCCAAAAATCTTCGGAGTTGTTTCCGATCAGCAGGGATAGGGAAAGCTTGGATAGCTTCTACTTTGGCCATTACAGGTTTCACCTGGCCTTGTCCTACAATATGGCCTAAGTATTGGATGGAAGCCTGGCAAAAATCACTCTTACTCAGGTTTACAGTAATTTTTTCATGTAACAGTTTAGTAAAAAGACAATGCAGTTGTTTACAATGGCTAGAAAAATCTTGGCTAAAAATTACTACATCGTCTATGTATGCGTGGCAATTCTCCATGTCAGCAAGCAGGGCATTTATCATTCTCTGGAAAGTGGCAGGAGCATTCTTCATGCCAAATGGCATCACTTTGTATTGGTACAGACCATCAGGGGTGACAAAGGCGGAGATTTCCTTTGCCCTATCAGTCAGGGGAACCTGCCAATAACCTGAAAGTAGGTCTATTTTGGTGATGTACTTAGCGTCACCAATACGATCTATGAGATCGTCTATCCTAGGGATAGGAAACGAATCGGTCTTTGTGACAGCATTTACCTTACGGTAGTCTGTACAAAAACGATAAGTCTTGTCCTGTTTAGGTATCAAGACACATGGGGAGCTCCAGCTACTGGAACTTGGTTCAATGAGGTCATTTTCAAGCATATACTTGATTTCTGACCTAAGTATGGCAAGTTTTTCAGGGTTAACCCTGTAAGGATGCTGCTTGACTGGAGTAGCCTCGCCAACATCTACATCATGCATTATAACATTAGTCTGTTTTGGTACATCAGAAAAAATGTCATTAAATTCATTAATGAGCTTCAGGATAACTGGCCTTTCTGTCGAAGACAGATGAGACAGTTTTACATCCAAATTCTGTAATACAAAAGAATTAGGGATTTTGTATTGTCCAAATTTCTCCTTTACAATATCATCATCAATAGGAGAAACATGGCTATTTGAACAACTTTTGACTGTATTTAAAACACAATTACTCTTCTCTGAGTGATCTGGCCGAGATACATAAGGCTTCAGCATGTTTATATGACATAACTGAGTCTTTTTCCTACGGTCAGGAGTTTTGATTGTGTAATTGAGGTCACTAATTTTGGTCTCAATTTCATAGGGACCAAAATATCTGGCTTGCAAGGGTTGACCTGGTATGGGCAAAAATACAAGCACCTTATCCCCGGGAGAAAATTCTCTAACACGGGCCTTTCTATCATTCCAGCGTTTCATGCTGGATTGGGTGTTTTGTAAGTTATTTTTGGCCAGAACACAAGCATCATAAAGTCTAGTTTTAAACTTACTTACATAGTCTAAAAGTCCTTCAGTGGCTGTTGGTGACAACAAAGTCTCTTTTATACATTTCAAGGGACCGCGCACCGAATGGCCAAAGACTAAGTCAAAAGGGCTGAATCCCAACGATTCCTGGACGGATTCACGGGTTGCAAACAGTAGCATGTGGATTCCTTCGTCCCAGTCTTTTTCGTGCTCAAAGCAATGGGTTCGGATCATGTTCTTGAGAGTCTGATGGAATCGCTCAAGAGCGCCTTGCGACTCGGCATGATACGCACTCGACATGCAGTGTTTGATGCCCAACTGAGTCATGACTTGCTTGAAAAGATTGGCCGTGAAATTCGTTCCTTGGTCCGATTGGATGGACTTTGGTAGACCAAATAGAGTAAAGAACTTGATTAAGGCCTTCACAATGTTTGATGCTTTTATGTTCCTTAGAGGAATAGCCTCAGGAAAACGAGTTGAAGCACACATAATGGTCAACAGGTATTGGTTGCCAGCTTTTGTCCTTGGGAGAGGACCAACACAGTCAATAAGTACTCTGCTGAAAGGTTCTTCAAAGGCTGGAATCGGCTTCAGAGGAGCAACAGGGATCTTTTGATTTGGCTTGCCAACCATCTGACAGGCATGACAGGATCGGCAGTACTGGATGACATCTTTCTTCAAACGTGGCCAGAAGAAGTGTGACATAATCTTGTGGTATGTCTTGTGGATGCCGAGATGACCTGACATTGGTGTGTCATGAGCCAGATTCATGATGTACGCTCGGTATCTTTCTGGTAACACGATTTGATGGCATATTCTCCATTCTTCTTCGTTGGATGCGTCTGGAGGTTTCCATTTCCTGAAGAGCATATCATCTTGGATGTAGTAGCACGTTGATGCTAGCTCTGCCTCTTGTGATGTCATTGCGGTTTCTCGGAGTTTGGCGAGCTCTGGATCCTTCTTTTGGTCCTCAATCAACTGTTTTCGAGTTGATGCCGGAATTTCAGAATTTGGCGTTGGTTCTTCTTCAAGAGAAGCAAAGAATGTGGTGCTCAAGTCCACATCATCTTGGTTACTGTTGGCCTTGACGACGTTCTCTTCTTGAGATGCTTTCAACCTCATTGCCCTTGTTACTGCACACGCTGGATATAACTCTAGGTCTTCCTCGGGTGTGGCAGATAAGTCGGGTGTTTGAGTGACGATGGGTTCGGCTATCACCTTTCCACCTGCTAAGTCATTGCCTAACAGCAACGAGATGCCTTCCAATGGTAATGTTGGTCGGACACCTACAACAACCGGTCCAGTAATGAGATTTGACTTTATGTCGATTAGATGTAGAGGCACATCTATACATCCAAGCTCTACGCCTCGTAACAGGATGCTCTTCCCAGTCGATGATGATTTAGACAAGGGCAAGATACCCTCTAAAAGTAACGATTGTGAGGCACCTGTGTCTCTCAAAATGGTGATAGGTCGTAGACTTGTAGAATCACCGGGTAGTGATACAAATCCTTCCGAAATGAAAGGCTTAAAATCCTCTAATAAAACATCAATTTTGGTTGATGCAGACTGGACTTGGGTCGAACTCTCGCTGGAGTCATTGACATCTCTAGGAGACGCAGTGGAGAAACTCTTTCTTGAGTCAGTAGAACATCTTTTGGATGTATTTGGAGAACTCTTGATGGAGTCATTGGAACATCGGGGTTATGTCTTATGGGAACTCTGGATAGAGTCATGAGAACATCGGGATGATGTATTATGGGAACTCTGGATAGAGTCATTGAAACATCGGGGTGATGTCTTATGGGAACTCTTGATAGAGTCATGGGAACATCGGGATGATGTATTATGGGAACTCTGGATAGAGTCATTGGAACATCGGGGTGATGTATTAGGTAAACTCTTGTTTGAGTCATTGGAACATCGGCTTGATGTATTTTAAAAACTCTTATTTGAGTCATTGGAACATCGGCTTGATGTATTTGAAAAACTCTTGTTTGAGTCATTGGAACATCGTAAAGATGAATTTGAAGAACTCACTGTTGAGTCATTTGAACACCGTGGAGACATTTTCGGAGAGTCTTGTACAGTCAATACATTTGAAACAGGTGGTGTCGAGGTATTCTTGATATGGCTTGATGATGAGGGAGTAAACCTCGACGACCACTGTACTGTGCAAGCGCTGACTTTTGAAGGAGCTTTTTCGTTTCTCTTCCTCAGTTTCCAACAATCGTCAACTTTATGGCCTTCTCGTTTGCAGTAGGAACAAGTAGCTTTACTTGTAGTAGGTTTTCTGTCGTTTGTACTGCTGTTCTTGATAGAGTTGCTAGCAGTGGACTCAGGCTGTTTGACTTGTTTTGGCTTGACATCCGTCGTATACTTGGCAAATTGATGTGATATTATATAATCGTCTGCCAACACTGCAGCCTTGTGCACATCTTCCTCGCCACGATCAGCTATATGCGTACGGACGTCCAGCCGCACACAACTCTTGAACTCTTCCATCAGCATTAGGTTCTTGAATTTTGCAAAGTCGGTGCCGATTTCCCTGGAAGTGAGCCATTTCTCAAAGCGTCGCTCCTTTTCCCGCAGGAATTCTACATGGGTTTGGCCATCCGATTTGCGACAATCCCTGAACTGCTTTCGGTAAGCTTCCGGAACAAGTTCATATGCCTTAAGAATTAAGGCCTTAACAACATTAAAATCTTTTTGTTGTTCAATGGTCAAAGAACAAAATACCTCTGCAGCTCTACCAGTCAAAACTGTTTGCAGCAAAGTGGGCCACAAAGTTTCAGGTACATTAAAATTTTTCACAGCAAGTTTAAATTGTGGAAAATAATTGTCAATTGTGGCTTCATTAAAGCGTGGAATTATTTTCAAAAACTTTATTGCTTCAGCAGTATGACTGGCAGGGGAAGAATCTGGTCTTACATTAGCAGCTAACTCTAATTTTTTAAACTCTATTTGTAATTTCATTTCCATTTCTTTCTGCTCTAATTCTTTTTGTTTAATTTCCTTCTGGGCTTCTATTTCCATTTCTTTCTGCTCTCTAGCCGCTGCAAGCTCTAATTCTTTTTGTTTAATTTCTTGCTCTCTAGCCGCTGCAAGCTCTAATTCTTTTTGTTTCCCCAAGATAATTTCCTTCTCTTTTAAAGCTAACGGGGCTTCTATTTCCATTTGTTTTAATTTTATCTGAAGTTCCACATCTGATTTACCCTCATCGGGTCTAAGGGTTTCTAAAAGGTCTTCAGAAAACACTTCCTCGTCTACATAATGGATTACAATGTTATCTCTGATTTCTTGTTTAAGGGCATTTGATTTTATTTTTAACCCTAAATGTTTAGAAATAAGGACCAGTTCCTTCCTAGTAAAAGCATCAAGCTCTTCCACAGAGGGATTTGCAAGAAAAACCTGAATATCCATGACTAACTAACAACTATTACAAGCAAAAAATGTATACAATGTAAATATACAGTACAAAATCAGTACAACAAAAAACCTTAAGAGAGTTTGGTCAATACTATTGATACTTTACTTCCGACTCTTTGACACAAAAAAAAAATTTTGTTAAAGTCAACTTCGCCTTTACAAAATTACTCAAGTAAGACGAAAATAGGTTCAGAAAAATATCCGGGACGAAAGCCCTCAAACTTCTTTTGTCACGTATTACGAATTGAATTCTACTTTTAAATGGCTTGCCTAGGGGAACGTGACAATAGAATAGCAGTTGTGTCACTTATAATAAGTCTGAATTTAATCAAAGACTTACAATGAATAACAAAAAAAAAATGACACAAGAAATCGGAAGGTAAACTATCAACTTAATGTTTAATCAAATATAAAGTTACAAGAAAGAAAAAAAAATAAACATTTACTCAATACAGAATTGATGTGTTGACCAAAACCCTTTTACAAAAATGGCATGTAAAAATATTACAATACAAGAGTTTGAAAATGTAATTACAAATACAAGCAAGCAAGGCCTTAAAAAAAAAATATTAACTTACACGATAAATGGTATACCACGCACGGGTCGCGCAATGTCTCCGCTATTCTGTCCCACGGCTGTCTCCGTATGTCTGTCTGTCAACGTTACGCGAGCGGTCTTATATAATCTACCGCGCGTCGATCTCTCGTAATTTCTAGAAAGTCATCAACACCCAGATCTAGAACGCTCTTCAAAGAGACAGAAGAAAAAAAAAACACCCTCCTTTCAACCAGAGGTACACACACAGGTCAAGGACCGGTCACTGTCTGTGTGGCTTGACGAATAAAATAAAAAAAATAAAAAAAAAACTTATTACACAAGGGGCAGACAACCTCCCCGTCTCTCGACCGCAACAGGTCAAAGAAAAAAAAAACAATGCCTAGATACGTAACACGATGGACACTCAAATATAAATACACTTGACATAAGAACAATCTCAGGTAAACACAAACAAGTTTAATCAGTCATCTTGATTACTAGAGTAGTTTCCCCTGTGCATGGGCATAACTCTTCATACAAATATAACATTCCATCAAGAATATCTCTATCTCTATCTCTGTCTATATCTATATCTATATCTTTCTCTATCTCTATCTATATCTCTATCTATATCTCTCTCTATATATATCTATATCTAAATCTCTATCTCTATCTATATCTCTATCTATATCTCTATCTCTATCTCTATCTCTATCTATCTATATCTTTAAAAAAAATACTTTAAAAAAAAAAAAGCTGATACAAAATGTAATTGTACCAATTAGTTCAGAGCAGCTATGCCATTAAATTTGTCACAGATCTAGACAAACAACAATACATCTGTGCTGTTTTTACCCATTGTTTGTGTTTAGCACAATGTCATGATTTTAGCTTTCTCCGATCACTTTTCTGGACCAGTATGGAAAAGGCGTGGGTGGGTGGCAGAAAGCAAAGGAGATCTGGGTGAAGTCTAAAAGCATTTTTAGAAAAAAAGGGAAGTGGCTTTATTGAAACTCCTCTAGCCGACATACTAACTTTTGACTATTCTAGGTGCTTATGAAGATAGAAAAATTGAATATTTATCTAGTGTTTGTTTCATACTAACTTTCAAGCGGCGGCCTATAATTGGGACTAATTCAGCTTATACAACTACTTCATTCAAATACAATTTCCCTTGAGCGAGATACCAAAAAAAAACAACAAACAACAAACAAACAAACAAACAAAGTAAATACCAATAGTTAATTAACTAATTGATTTATTTTTTTTCGATTCATGTGTTGTCAGGTTAAAAAAAAAATTTTGTGCAAAATTATAGCTTATCTGATATTGGATGTAGATGTAACTTTTTACCAGACAGGGTGAATTATTGTAAATATTGTCAAAGATATAAGTACTTAGTTCCAACAATAAACTATGTCTCTAGGTCACAGCTGTCGTGTTCTATTCCTTGTTATTGTCTCAGTAACATAGCTGTTTTGTTGTATCCAATCCAATTGTATTCTGTCAAGTGGAAAGCTCAAAAAATTAATTAAAGGATTCATTGAATGTTCGTTTCCACCCTCGCTTGAATCAAGGCATTGTCGCTTTTTGGGCTTCCGAATGAAAACCTTTTTTTTATTTAAATTAAAGTTCAAAGAATTTCGCAGACACACAAAATTTTGGAAAACAATTTTTGAAAGTATTATATTGTATATAAGGCAGCAACGAATAGTCTGTACACAGCTTAGTCACAGCTATATATTGTAATTCAAGAAGTTTGCATTGAAATTATATATTTTAACTAGCATTAACCTCCGGCTACACCCGTTGATTTGTACCGAGGTTATATATTATTTACTTTGGCAAACACACAGCATCTTTTTTTTTTTTAAACTTCCGATAGATGGGCCGCAATGAAACGATCCCACTAAGTACTTTTAGCCGGTGAATTCTAGTATCTGTTACATTAAACTGGAACGGCCCGCTCTCTCTTTTTTTTTCTTTCTCTCTCCTTCTCTCTCTCTCTCTCTCTCTCTTTGGAACCCTGTTAGCTTGTTTTTACAAAGCTTATATCAACACTGTATGTCTGGTAAAAAATGCGTATACCAATTCTCGAATACGTTGAAACTTTGCAGATGTATTTTCATAGACAAGAAATGAATTTTTTAAAAAGCCCAATTTGTCAATTAATTACTGGAAAATAATTATTTTCTTCGGTAAAAACAAAGGAAATTAATCCTTCAGTATTCAATAATTCGAACTTCGTTCCCTTGAGATCAGCGGTGGGCAAGTTTTTGTATCGAGGGCCGCATTAAGAAAATTTGGGAATGGGGCAGGGCACACGCAAAAACATATAAATAAATAAATATATATATATACATATATTTATATTTATATATGTATATATATATTTCTTTCTTTCTTTCTTTATGTATTTACAACTAACTGTATGATGCATTTTAATTCATGTTTATAATGTATTATTTTATTTTTCACATTCAACAAGAGCTAGCAATTTCACGATTTTACGATTTAAAAAAAAATGCTATTTTCTTTTTACATCACACCATTTCACCATAAAGGCATTTAGTTGTACTTTCTGTGAAGTAGTTCACTATTTACACTTGTCCGTTATGTTACTAACTTACTAGTTGTTATCCTTGTGACCGCTGTCGAATTACGGTCAGGCAGCATCGACCTGTGAAAACACTTTTTTAGTTTTAAAAAAAAAAATTACTTGCTCACATATGTATGTGTACCCAAATAATGTGAAAGTTTTAGTAGCAAAGTTTGTAAAGTCTGGAAATACAGCTGGGACTGCGTAGGCGCGGTGAATACTGCATTCCTCATAATGCTTCGGACTCGAAGACAAGCCTTATTATAATAATAATTATTATTATTATTAGAGATAGTTTCAACTTTCAGAAAAAGAAAAATGTAGAAGCTTTTTTTCGTTGAATTACGTTGTGCTGTTTGAAAAGATTTAACATTTTACTTTTCATAAAAAATTTTAGTAACAAAGTCACAGTCAATTAAAATCTTCCTTGAGATTATATAACCTTTTCATTACCTTGCTCATGCTAAGTCAACGGATTCATAGGAATATTTTGTAGCTAAATCTTCAAGTACTTTTCGGAACTGGCTGTGGTTAAGTTAAGATCCCTAGCTCTGATAAGTTTGATAATTCACATTCGTACGATCATAATATGTACATATTTTATGCAGATTTGTGCAATAAGAATAAATAAGACAGTTTCAATAATTTATAGAGATATTTAGTTAGGCCTTTTTATAAAGGAACATTTTTTTCACCGAAAGATCATTATGAATGTATCAAAACGTTACTTTTAGATCAGTTGCTTAGCAGCAGTAAGGACTTTAAAGGCAGATGACTTCCTAAATGACCTGTATAAACATCAATGAATGTATTATATCAAGCATGTACATTTCGACATCTCTGTGGAGTAGAGACTCAACTGATCTCTTTCTATTCTACAAGGGACGTTAACAAGTTGGCTAAGCTGATCATTAGTCAGATAGTTGTCTGCTGATGTCCACCGCAGTCTATCTAATTAACGTTACTCCTGTTATCCCTTTAGTATCTGGTATCACGTGAGTATTATCTTGACAAAGGTTTGGACGTCAGCAATTGTGGTCTGTTAAATCTTAACGACACAAATCTGGAAAGCGACAATTTCTAGGTAGAATATTGGATCATTCCCGCCGATAATTTAGTTAAAAGTGTGACACCATTGAAGGACCAGTAGACTAACATTTAAACTATTTTTTTTTTAGAAAACTTAATTTTGGGAATTACTTTTGAACCTTTGTCATTTCTATTTTACACC
Source organism: Biomphalaria sudanica (assembly GCA_036873155.1). Lineage (NCBI taxonomy): Eukaryota > Metazoa > Mollusca > Gastropoda > Planorbidae > Biomphalaria > Biomphalaria sudanica. Next base: position 1,158,180 of record JAZGLO010006701.1, read on the forward strand.
TCCTTCTGAATCTCTAATATTCTCACTTTAGAAATTGAAAAAAAAATATTTGTTTTGTCTGTCTGTTCATAATTTTTTTTTTGGTAAAAAAAGTTTACATATTAAATAAAAATTCAAAACTCTTTTCGTAGAACAAATGCTGCTCATTTTAGACTCTAGTGTTTCGCAATCCAACAAAACAAACATGTCATGTCAAACTCGTGAGACCCCTCGTGCTAGGTTTAGAGCCAGATCCTTCGAAAATGGTCAGCACTAAGAATATTACAATCACTGCCTGACAAGCAGGTTAAGACTAACTTTGAAATTCCATTTGAGAAAATGTTTCAAATGCTGGAAGTATAATTAAGTTGTCATGTTTAATACATTTACTGTTAAACATTTGCAGAATTGTGTGTAATAAATTTAATACTCTAACTGTTACTGTATTTATCGAATAAGCTTCCATAATGACAATTACATTTAATTCATTTACTTTTCTGACGACTTGAGTACATTTAGGCCTTCTACCTTTATACAATTATTTCAATGACCTCATCCGCTACATTTCATTTACTTTATTATTACGTTTATCGCATTTACTTTATTTGATGATTTTATTAGTTTGACTGCATTTATTACATTTTCGCCATTTATTACATTGACTGCACTGACTGCCTAAACTTCTAATAAATCTTCCATTAGACTCCAGAACATGCACTTCACAATAAAAGAGCGTATCGTTTGCAGCGGCGAATATATGCCAGATGGGCAGCTTTTTTTCTTCATTTCTTTTAGAACACGAAACGGTAATTTGATAAAAAAAACTAGAACCATGCCATGCTCAAATCACAAAAAAAAAATATAATTGAGTTACTGATGACGGCATATATCTGGGTTTCCCATGTCTGCTTTTGAAATTTTCAGTATAATTTTGTTTGCAAATATTTAATAAATACAAAGAAGTTCACAGAGCTATCATTAGCTGTCAAAAGACTCATTGCACTCGAGTTTTATCTTCTGCAAGCTAAGAGTCTCAGATTATTAATGAAGCTGTTTCTTGATTTATTTGTATCCCAGTGCTCAAAGATAACTCCATGTCGCCAATCAGCTGACTTATGTCAAGTTAATTGAGATCTTGTGACAAAGATTTAGAAAACTTTAATTTCGTTATTTTGATGTATGGTGCAAGGACTTTCGTTTATGATTAAAAAAAAAACGTACATTAACAAATGTATGTAGTCGAGGATGAAACTATTTCATAGTCTTATTGTAGAAGAACAAATCATTTGTGAAAACATGGGTGTATCCAGGAGGTGGTTTTCGGGGCACAAGACCCCGAAATAAAAATCTCACCGCAAGGGGAAGGGGGGCTGTAAATAACTGACTGTTGCTTTCCTTTTATTTATTTCTTGGAGGGGAGATTTTAATGTTCAACGATCACTTTCCAAAGTGCGTGGTTTGAGGTTTAAAAATTAACCTTTTTCAAAAAAAAAAACAAGCTACAGTAACCAAATTTCATGAGCTTAGCCAAGGGTGGTTTTGAGTTTAATCCCTAATCCAGAGGGCTTCCAGTTTAAAACTCTTCTTCAGAGAGGGTTTGACTTTTAAACCCCCGTCTAGAGGGCTTTGAATTTAAAACAATGAGTTACAAATTTAAATCTCCCATCTTCAATGTAAACAATAAAGCCTTCTATAGTCACCAAATACCACAGGCGTAGCTAAAAGAGGTTTTGAATTCTATGACGTAATCAAGGGGGTGAGTTTACCCCCCCCTTTCAGAGTCTTTTGAGCTTACCCACCCCCCGCCCACGAGACGTTTTTGAGTTCAAGCCTCCACTCGTAGGGGTTATCAGGTGAATTCTACAGCTAACATTTTCCATGAGTGTAGCCAAGAGAGGTTTGAGGTTTACCCCCCCCCCCCCAAAAGAAAAAGAAAAAAAAACTAAAGGACAAGTACAAATTCTATGAGCGTACCTAATGGATGGACGGTAGGAGGTCAATACCTACCTTCCAATAATAAGAAAAGCAAATCTACAATCAATACATTTTATGACCGTAGAGTCTAACCCACCTCTAATAAAAACCAAAGCAGAATTATATTTATTAAATGAGCCTAGCGATGGGGTTTATCTGTCAATTGCTGGAACCCTTTAATAAAGTAAATCTACCAGAATAAAGTAGTAGATAGAAAAACAACTACAGTCACATTTAAGACTTGTACCCTTTCTACAACTTTTCACAAATTCTATTAGTCGCTGGGTTCCATACATAAAGTTCAGTGAATAGCAGATGTGATGTTTGGCCTACAAGATATTGCTCTGTATACAGTTCAGACTATTCTTTTTAGGTTCAAATACAGGAAATAATGCGTGGCCTCGGACCTTACTAGAGGAGCTCATAGCACTTCTCCAGACTCAGCAAGGCAAGGGAGCGGTGTCTACTGCCATTCTGCTAACCCCAAACAGAAACAAGATTACAAAGACAGTTTGTGTGGATACACAAACTCAAAATGGGCCCCTGAAGAGGTCCACCCAGGTAGGTGAAAATACAGGTTTCAGCATTTTCAGAAAGATTATCAGAATGAAATTCATTCAAAGGAAAATGACAGAGAAGAATGGAGAAAGAAGGTTGACCGATCTTATGTGGTGCCCCAACTGTCCAGCAGTAAAAAGATAGGTGAAAGTGAAGGTGAAGTTAAATGTGAAACTGGGCTTACTGTCATCTAATTCTTTTGTAAAGGTCAATCAATTCAAAGCCTCAAAAAAAAAAAAATCCGTTAAAAAAGAAAAATTCCTTAGATAAGAATCAGAAGCTTCATTAATTTATATAGATTTTAACATTATTTACTTTAATATATTGGCACATTTTATAAAAAAAAACATAAAAAACACTATGGCGGACCGCGTGTGGACAGCGGGACGTAATTTGCCCACCCCTGGTTTAATGTACTAACTGTATAGTGTAAACTTGCAGTTAACGTGATAATATGAAAAACTACTTATTAATTGTTATTTTAAATTATGTTGCTTTTCTGTGCATATTAAATAGATCTATTTAAAAAAAGTGAAAATATTTTGTGTAAATGTAGTAGTAAGTATGTTAGAACTTCCTTAACTTAGCAGTACATTTGTACAAAATACTTGAACAAAAATTATAAAACCGTTTCCATAAATGTGGTAAAAATAAGTTAAATAGTCATCTCTCTTACTAAATAGCCTCTTGTATTTGTTACTATAAATAGTGAATAGTTGTAAAAATGGTGTATTTAAAAAAACAACAACTGCTTGCATTTTAAAAATAAAAATAGCCGTTGCATCAGAACTTTGAATAGTCTAAAATATAATGATATCGGATTTTCAATATCTTTATAGTTTTTTAGATTTAAACGGAACGGACGGACAGCCAGAACACACAAAACTAATAGTGTCTATTCCCTTATACTAGATTACATAAGACATCCGAAAAAGAATGAAGGGATTGGATGTAATGACAATTACTTTTGTGTACAGATCTTTTATGAGCAAAGGAACAAATATCACATCCATCAACCCCCCCCCCCCTTTTTTTTCCCAACTGTGAAAATGGTAATTAGGAAAATGATAATTACCTAATTCCCTACAAAATATTCTTAATAATTGATTTAATATACATACATATATAAAAAGGTGCTAGAGTCTGAAATTGAACCCAACCCTACTGAATGGAAGGCCGCGACTTAGTAGAAAAAATGATAAAAATAGAAAGTTGTATATTCTATTCTTACTTTCAAAACAGGAAAAACAAAAAGAAAAAAAAACGAAAAAACAAACAAACAAACGTACACGAAGTGTAATGACATTATTTAGTTATTTAATTAAATGTGTAATAGATCTAGGTCAGTGGTCTTCAGCCTTTTTTAGCCTACCGCCATCTTTTCGTATTTTTTCTTTTAAAAAATTGCCAGCGCCTCCTCTAAGAAAAACACTTATAAAGAACCGTGATAAGTCAAATTGTAAAAAATGTCATCTATTTATTCATTTTTATGCTGTCAACAACACTTATCCCGCATAAATATAGTCGAATATCAAGTCGTTGTCGAAATAGAAGTCCTTTCTGTGTCCATTCTCCAATTTCCACGTTGAACCTGTGAAGAATATTTGTAAACTTATAATAGGGATTGTAAAAAAAATGTCAATATAAATACTTTACTTTTGAGCCTTTTTCTCTTTACTGATTTTTCACAAATTAAAACAAAAATAAAAATTATTTTCTTTTAAAATAATCCACCCACGTGACCATGTTCTATTTCTAGTGACTTTCCTCAATCTCACTAATGAGAGTGACACGTGCGTCATAGGTGGCAAGTCTGTTTTGGTGACTTTAATGTAAGCATCAGCCCTGATAGACAGTTCTCTGCTAAGTAATTAAATCTCCATTAAAAAACTTGGTCTTTTTTCTATTAGTTTTGACCGGAGTCGTGGAGACTGTTTTTGTAAGAGTTTAACAAGGTACAATGAAAGATAAAAGAGAGAGAGAGAGGGAGAACTAAAAATGCAGAGTGAGGTGATAGAGGAAGGAGCGAATGAACAAGAGATAGGCATTGAAGGAGAGTAAGTAAGAGAAATAGGAGGGAGAGAGAAAAAGTAAGATATAAATATACAGTGAGAGATAGAGAGAGTAAGAGAGAGAGAAGAGGCAGAGAGCAGAAGATGGAGAGTAATTAAGAGACAGAAAGTCGGTTTGAGTAAGAAAGAGAGAGAGAGAGAGAGAGAGTGGGGGGAGATAGATAGACAGAAAGGTAAAGAAGGAGAGTAGGGGTGCAGTTGCTGAGTGTTGAAGCGCTTGGCTTTCGGACCTGGGGTCCTGGTTCGCTTCTCGGTAAGATCTAGGATTTTGAATTTCGGGATTTTTAAGGCGATCCAGAGTCCACCCAACTTTAATGGGTACCTGACTTTATTTGGGGAAAGTTAAGTCGGTTGGTCGTTGTGCTGGCCACATGACACCCTGTTCGTTAAACGTTGGCCAAAGAACCAGATGACGTCAAAATCATCTGCCCTATAGACTGCATGGTCTGAAAATGGAACTTTACTTTAAAGAAGGAGAGTGATTAAGGGAGAGAAAGAGAGAGCACTGGAGAGTGGAAGAGAGTGGGAAAGAGGAAGACCAGCTTCGAAGTCCTTGTAATCAAAAAGTTATCCACGTTGGTTTATCATTTCCTTCTGCACATGTCAAGACAGAGTTTATTTTTTAAAAAAAACAACTAAAAAAACAACAACAACACAACAAAGCTTATCTAAGGGGAAGAACTCCGCACATAACGACTTTATTTTTCAGTAATGCAGAAGTTTTCTCTAATTAAATATCAAATATAATAGTTAATTAGCAACACTTCATTGACTTATTGGGTAATTTTTTAACTGATAAATAATTGTTTACAGTTTCAGCTTAATCCGAGAATATATAGATGAAGGATTTATTTCCCTAGTTGGTATCAAACAAAATAATTAAGTGCCAGTGATTAATTGAGTAATTGTTTTTATTGATTCATGTCTTGTCTAAGATACTGAATAATTGTGCCAAGTTTCAACTGGATTAGATACTAAGTGTGAAAGAAATAAAGTGTACAATCTTTCTACCAGACAAGCCCCCAAGAGGGAGTGGAGAACAGCTTGCAAAAAAAAAGAGATAAGAAAAACAACTTCCTGTTAACTCTGTTGTAACTCTTTCCTTTTTTTAAAGAACTAAACATCTTCAAAAACTAAAAAGAAATTTTTCCTTTATCACATATTTTAAATACGACTATTATGCACATACGTTTTCATGTTTTTTTAATAATTTTTTTTTGTGTTTTGCTCTATATTTACTAACTGAAAATTGACGGTTTTGACAGTTCGTAGGCGTAAAGCTTCTTATCTATGAGAAATGAATTTTTAAGAAAGTGTTACATGAATAAAAAAAATCATTTTCCGGACACTTGCTTTTAGAGCAGTGTGTGTGTGTTTTGATATGTTGATCTAAGTTATTTTCTATTGAAAGACTTCTACTGCGTATTTTTTCCCCTCTGAATGTTGGACACAATTCTCGTGACATTGTGGGAGCTTGACGTCTGTCACCTTGACGTCTGTCACACGTCACTTGGAGTTCGTGGTGTTTTTTTTTTTTGTTTTAACTCGTAACATAAAATAGTGAGAAGAGAAAGTTTGAGGTGCACCGTCTTAAAAGGATTAGACGAGTTCCTCTAAAGAGATTATGAGTTCCTCTAGAGAGGTTGAGTTCCTCTAAAGAGATTGAGTTCCTCTAGAAAGATTGAGTTCCTCTAGAGAGATTGAGTTCCTCTAGAGAGATTGAGTTCCTCTAAAGAAATTGAGTTCCTCTAGGGAGATTGAGTTCCTCTAGAGAAATTGGGTTCCTCTAGACAGATTGAGTTCCTCTAGGGAGATTGAGTTACTCTAGAGAGATTGAATATGCAAAGCTGCACAAATATTAAAGTGATTTTTGTTGACATCTAAACCCAATAAAGAGAGAAAAACAACACACACACACACACAGAAATCGATGAGAAAAACAGTCGAAGAAAACCACGAGCCACATTTTTAAACATGTGTTTTTGCATGTCGTCACATTACCCCAGCTGATAGCTTATACATATATATCGTTATAAACCTGGTGGTGGCACAGATGGGGGTAGGGGTGTGAGTGTAGTTAGCCGACGCAAATCGCCCCAGGCCAGCGCTAGACGAGCGGTCAACCGTGATGAGTTAGGACGGTCAGCCGAGTCGAGTGTCAACAGGACGGTTCGGTAAGGATCGCTGTCGGGAACAGAGCTCAGGAGCGTCACGAGGGATGTAGTCATGTGACGAAGCCAGAAACGTCGAGCAATGTTCCGTCCGGTTCTAGAAGGCCAGTAGGGACCCTATATACAGAGCGGAGGTGTCGCAGTCAAGACGGTTCATGGCAGGGGTAAGTACACGGTCGACTACAGCACAGTCAGTGCTGTGCTAGTTACTGTCAAATTGTAACTAGTTATAGTTACTAGTTACAACAGATAAAATATAACTAGTTACTCTATTAGTTACTCTATTCAAAATGTAACTAGTTACTTTACTAGTTACTCCAAAAAGTAACTAGATAGTTACTATTAGTTACTGGGATTGTCAACGATGGGTTGTATGATTCTCCAACAACGGTTATAATACGTCACATATTTCTTTATTAAAAACAGTATGATAAGTATTTATAAAAAAAAAACAATCATTCACCAATATTTTAGTCAAAGCAACATCAACCAGTTTAAAGTGTAAAATTAACCTATCATTAAAAACTATTAATTGTTGTGTTGTAAAACTAACTAATCAATAATCACTGTATCAGTTTTTTATTGGCTCTTAGCAGTAAGATCATTTCAAAATGATCATCCGTTAGACTATTTCTTCGTGGAGTCAGTATTTGCCCGCCTATGCTAAATAGCCTTTCCACTGGAGCACTTGACAGAAGACTTGTGTTTTTACGAACAAATACTTGTTTCACAAGTGGATAGTGCTGGAGACTAGATATGTCTTTTGAAGAATCGTTTAGGAAAATTTCAAGTTCAGACTGAGCAGTACTACCTCCAGTATCAGACTCATAAAAACAGAAGAAACTTCCTACATGAGATGATGAAGTCGTTGCAGTTGTAACATCATTGGAAGCATTGCCTGCAGCATCACAGTCAGCCATGGCCTGCATTGCTTGTAGCAGCAAATATTTAGCTCGAACTCTTTCAGCGTCAGACTGTATCCATCGGAGCTTGAATTGTGGATGAGAAGCACTTGCAATTATCAAATCATCTTCACCTTCAAGTGGGCCAAATCTTTTACTGATTCCACTAAGTAATGCATCAGCCAGTGGAGCCCCAAACTTCAATAAGGGCTTCATTGAAGAAAGATGTGAACGCAAGGAAGAAATTGTTGGTAGGAGTAGTCCCATAATATCTGCTGTCGTGCAGACTACAGTAACAAGTGACAGCTTCTGCTGAAGATCATCATGCATTGCCTTGTATTCGTCTTAAATGTTGTCTGTATATTAAAATTATACAACAAAAGCTCTTTTTTAAATTGCCAGAATAAACATTTTTTGTTTATATTATTATTTTAAAAAATTTGTAATGAGATAAGATAAATGACATTTTATGCAAATAATGCCTTTAAGTACAAATCTGAAATCTAAATACCAATTACAAATTAATAAATTTAAATTCACTGTATATGTTGATAGCGAAATTATACAAGCACAAATACCAACACAATGTACTAATTAAATAATGAAACAAAACATAAAAAATATATTGTAAATACTACTACCAACCAGTGAGAGTCTTTCGTGTCATCACAGTTTTGCCGGGTTGAAGTCCAGTTACCAATTTAATGAATTCAGGTGATTCAACAACTGAAAATGCTTGCATGTCTCCGATAACAAAGTTCATGATCAGAACGTTTACATGTTGCTGTGACAGAAGTGCTACACTATTAAAGTTTTCTGTTTCTTCGCCACCGGTTCAGGTAATCCATTTGATGAAGTGACAGACCTCTTCAGTGTTGGTAATTTATCATGTGCAGCAGGATGAACACTCTAATAATAAAATGTAGTACAAAAATATAATCATAAATAATAATAAATTGGTTTTTACAAATGTAAATGTTTTGAAACAATGGCATCTTCAGCCTATTAATTATATAATAGCATAACTTTGCTAACCTGCAGATGTTTTTTTGAGATTGGCCGTAGAATTGAGCGCACAGCTATAAGTCTGTTTCGTAGCTGGAGGACAAAGCTTGCAACGTACACGAACGTTTTTGTTGTCTATTTCAATTTTCGTAAAAAATTCGGTAAACACTGAACGTTCAAAAGAATTTTCAATTTGCTTTGAGTCCGCCATTGAGTTTGTCAAAAATTAAATTAGCTTTTTTTATCGCTCACAACCAACTAAAACTTCCTATAACCATAAACATAAAAATACTTCACAAATATTATTGATTGCCATAGGCTCGTTCAGGCGCCAATAAACACACATGCGCATGCGCACACATGATACAACAACGACCAAAGTAACTAGTAAAGTAACTAGCAATTTGCGTTACTAGTTACTGATAAAAGTAACTAGTTACTTAGACTAGTTACAGTTCAGTAAAAGTAACTAGTTACAGCATTAGCTACTTCAAATTGCGTTACTGTAACTAGTTACTACCCAGCACTGAGCACAGTTCAACGCTGTGGTTCTGTACGGAGCATTACGACGGTTCAGTGCGGAGTACTGTAAAGTACAGTTGAGACGACTGGCGTCTTGATCTTGGTCTGTGATCGAGTCCGACACACGAGCCCAGTGTGTGAAATCAGTCCTGAACTGTTGAACCCAGTGCAAGCCCGGAACGAGACGGAGAGGCCAGTGCAAGAGTTGATACGGCGGTACGGTGTTATCGGAGAGATATTTGTACACTTTACGTGTTGCCAATTGTACAGTATTGGCTGTTATTTAGTCAACTATTAAAGTGTTACGTTACTCTGGAGCCCTGAGTTGTCAAGTTCTTTACGTTGGTGGTGTATGGTGCAGTTTGCAGAGAGCCTGGATAGTGAGATTCGTAACAATATTTATGAGAGGGTGGACAGACAATGTAGGCGCTTGGGCATATTGCCACTGGGTTGGTGGAGCCGCTGTCGAATGGACCGCTTTGAAATTTGACAAACTTTACTCTGTAACATTTGTGTAACACAACACCGCAAGAATTAAACAGCCTGTCTCCGAATATCTTTCTTGTGGTACACTTCAATCTGTTTCAAATTCCATCTAATAAAAAAAGGTCTATATCTGGGATGGATAGCATGGAAATGCCAAGGCCAATTTCGACTCCCAGTCCAAACATGTTATAATAATGTTGATGCATACTGTTGACTGGAAGCGAGGTCGTTGAGTTGCAAAGCACTTGGCTTCGGAACCGAGGCATGAATCCTGATGAAGACTGAGATTTTTAATGTCGAGATATTTGGGCGCCACCGAATCCACCCAGCTCTATTGGGTACCTGACAAGAGTTAGGGAAAAGTAAAGCCGGTTGATCGTTGTGCTGGCCACATGACACCCTGCTCGTTAACCGTAGGCCGCATAAACAGATGATCTCTACATCTTCGGCCCTATAGATCGCATGGTCTGAAAGGGGAACTTTACCCTACTTATAGCGTTGACTGTTTTCTTTATATTTAGAAATATGTTTGAAGATGGACTGATAGCAATACAGTTGGACACATTCAACATCTTGTTAAGTCTTTGTCTTTGTAAAATAAAAATGATTAGTTTTGTTCAAGATCCTAACACCAAATGGAGAAAGTATATTATGCTAATTAAAGAAAAAAAAGAAGAAAGAAACGAATTTGCGAGCTATTTTGATTGGAGGATCGTGTCATATGACATAGCGGTTTGTTTGTTTTTGTTTGTCAGTGCTCAGTGAAGACATTGTAAGACAACATTAAAGAATGGGCGGTGCAGAAAGTGATCTTATTCAATGCAAAAGACAGAGAAAAATGAAAAAACGACGAATGGCAGATCATGTGTGCTGCCCCATTCGTGGGGCAGCTAAAAAGGAGAATGTCCTATCAGTACTTAAATGTGTGACCTTTTGCATTCATCAAGCGCCTTTACGTGTTGACAAGACAAATGTGGGTCTCCAAACAACAATCTTGCCCAGGGACTCAACGAACCTAAATTCGGCCTTACTATTATTAATTTAAAATCTGTATAATTTGTTTAATTAAGTGAATGTTTCACAGGCTTGTCTATCTTGACAGAAAACTGGTTCACTAAGAGAAAATTAAATTTATGAAATGAATCATTGAACTAGTGAGACAAAAACAAAATCTCCCCCCCCCCCCAAAGAAACTCAGATGCAGCCTGTGAATAGCTTTCGCATCGTAATTAAATTACATAAATAGAATATTTCGTTATCTAGACGTCACACATCACGTTCAAGAGAACGTTTATTGTAACTTCACAATGTACAGAAATGTGTCTACATAAAAAGTGTATTGTATCTTGCCAATATTCAGAAAATGTGTCTACAGACAAAGTGTTTTGTATCTTCAAAAGGTACAGAAATGTGTCTACGGACAAAGTGTATTGTATCTTCACAGTGCTCTGAAATGTGTCTACGGACAAAGTGTATTGTCATTGTCAAAAGACAGACTTGTCCGGTTCCCCGACAAAACAGCGCGAACAAAATAGCGCCGACAAAATAGCGGGAAAAAAATCAGTCATTTTACAAGAAATACTTTAGATATCGTAAAATATAAATATGCAAACAGTATGCTAGAATTATAATAACTTAAAAATAGATAAATATATTATTTATTATAATTCCAAAGACATGTAAAGATACTTCCATACTTGTCAGATTTACACATCCTTTAAGAAACAAGGTTACAAAGACAGTTTGTGTGGAAGCACAAACTCAAAATCGGCAAGAGGTGCATCCCCCTCCCCGGGACACAGGGGTTGTACGATAGGCAAACAACCTGTCCATGAAAAAAAATTGTGTTATAATACAAACACAAACACCAAACATTGTCAGAGGCGAAAGTAGATCTCTACAAAGGAGACTTATGAAGCTGTGCAGGGAAAGTCGAACCGGGAAGAGCTACGAAACCATAAAAAAAAACTAGCAAGAGACCGTGGAGAGTGGCGAATTTTTGTCAAATTTCCAAGAGGAACTCAAAGGAATGATGATGATGATGATGAAGTGGCCCACCAAGGCAGGTAAAAAGGCAGGTATCAATATTTTCAGAAAGATCATCAGAACTAAATTCTATCAAAGACAAATGACAAAGTAAAATGGAGAAAGAAGGTTGACAGATCTTGTGTGGTGCACACAGCGGTCCAGCAGACCAAAGGATAGATGAAAGTGAATGTGAAGTTAAATGCGAACCTGGCCTAACTGATAACATACTTATTAATTGTTGTTTTAAATTATGTCCAACTTATATGCATACTAAATAGATTTTTTTTCTCTTAAAACAAAGTAAACATTATTTTTGGGTAAATGTAGAAGTTAGTAGGACAGAACTTACATAACTGGTAGTAGTTAGTAGGACAGAACTTACATAACTGGTAGTAGTTAGTAGGACAGAACTTACCTAACTGGTAGTAGTTAGTAGGACAGAACTTACATAACTGGTAGTAGTTAGTAGAACAGAACTTACATAACTGGTAGTAGTTAGTAGGACAGAACTTACATAACTGGTAGTAGTTAGTAGGACAGAACTTACATAACTGGTAGTAGTTAGTAGGACAGAACTTACATAACTGGTAGTAGTTAGTAGGACAGAACTTACATAACTGGTAGTAGTTAGTAGGACAGAACTTACATAACTGGAAGTAGTTAGTAGGACAGAACTTAAATAGTCGTCTCCCCTACTGAATAACCTCCCATATTTGTTACTATTAATAGTCAATAGTTGTAAAAGTGATGTATTTAAAAAAAAAATGCTTGCATAAATGATTTTACAAAATTAGATTTTTCACTTTTAGAAAAGAAAAAATTAACCGTTGCATCAGAACTTTGAATGGACTTATGATGTCGGATTTTCACTATCTTTTGTATTTTACGAGATCTAAACGGGACGGACGGAATCACCACCATAGTTTGCTTAAAAAATTAAAATATTTCGGCATTAACGGTCCACTGCATCAGTGGATTAAAAATTTTCTGATAGGGAGAGAACAAACTGTAATAATAAATGGCTCTAAATCAACACCAATAACAGTAAACTCAGGTGTACCTCAAGGAACAGTCTTGGGTCCACTACTATTTTTAATTTACATAAATGATTTACCAAATTGCATTAGTTCAGGAACAAAAGTCAGATTATTTGCAGACGATTACATAATATATAGAACAATAAAAACAATACTAGACACATATATTTTACAAAGAGAATTAGATGAATTACAGAAATGGGAATCAAATTGGAGCATGTCTTTCCACCCAGAAAAATGTCAGTTGTTAAGAGTAACAAAAAAAACTAAAACACATTAATTCCACTTATCTTATTCATGGCAAACCAGTAACACAGACTAAAAACGCAAAATACCTAGGTGTTATAATAAATGAAAAACTGTCATGGAATCCACATATTGATGAAACTATAAAAAAATCAAACAAAGTATTAGGGTTTATTAAAAGAAATTTCTATAAATCAAATAAGAACATAAAACTAAAATGTTATTTAACCTTGGTTAGGCCAATCATAGAATATGTATCCACCGTTTGGGACCCCTCAACTCAAGAAAACATTAAGAAACTGAACAAACACAAAATAAAGCAGTGAGATTCATAACAAACGATAATTCACATTTGACTAGAGTAACACCATTAGTAAAATCACTAAATTTAGGAAGCCTTCAGGACAGAAGACTCAAAAGTAAAGTAGCAATTATACATAAAACACTGAACCATAATCTTTAAATACAAAAACAAAATCTAATAAAATACTCTGAAAGACACAAAAATAAAGGCACATTCCTCGTCCCATATGCTAGGACAAATTTGTACAAATACTCCTTCTTCCCTAGTGCTATTAGAGCATGGAATGGGTTGCCTGAGCTAGCCAGAAAAACCAGTGACTTGGCAGAATTTAAGTCATTGGTTAATATGCATGACTAAATGCATGACGCGTAGAACGAAATAATCTTCTTTTTGAAGTAACGTCTGTATTATATAAGATATAAATCTAATAGCGTCTTTTTCCCTTTACGGGGGCCGCTAAAATTAGCTGCTGATTTTTGTCATGGAAAAGAATGAATCACAATGAGAGGAAGGCGGGGTTTATATTTTTTTCTTATAAAGGATGCGCTTAGGAGAGAAAAGGAAGATGTTTTAAGCTTACAATCCAAATTGACACTCCTGAACTTTGATATCTATGTGATGGTGTTAGACAAAGACGAACAGGAAAAATCAAATGATTGAATTGGTCAGTCACTGCCTGAGATGAAACAAACATTTGTCGTGATAAGAAATGTAATCGCATCTTAACTTATCCTGACACACCTAAGTTTGCCAATGTTGCGGCAAGAGACGCCATGGTTTGACCAAAGAAAGATGCCGTAGATAATCAAGATTTATTATTATCTGCGCTATTTTGTCGGCGCTAATTGTCCGCACTATTTAGTCGGCGCTATTTCGTCCGCGCTATTTTGTCGGGTCACCAGACTGGCCAGATTTGAAGGTCATGTTTGTCCCTTTTTTTTTTTCGGTTACAAAGAGTTCTTTAATTTTGAAAAACATCTTTAACATATGGACAGGTATACGCTGCTGGCATTAATTAAGTTTACTTAGAGAATCTTTAAACTCCTAATTGCATATGAATTGTACAAAATCAAGCACTGTAGTTGTTTTTTTTTTAGTTTGTATAAGATTAACTTTTTCTCTTGTACATGTCTTCTCAGTCTATGTATTTTACTTCAAATGTCGTCCTTTGGTAAAACATCATATACAGTGACTAATTTTGCAGCGAAGATAAACACTACATCATCGGTTGCTGAAAGTAGACTTGTGTATTATGTATATGTATATGCTACCTCTATGATATCTTATGGTCTGAGTTCTAGTTCACCATTAAGAAAAAAATCAAAGCACTCAAACACTTGCTTCTTGTTCTCTTCTTGATTCATGAGTTCGGAATCTTATTTTCTTATTTTTTCTAACGAAATACCATGTTTGTTTTTTTTCTCACAAAATTCTTCTAAATAACATTTTGCTTTTGATGTTTACACCCCTACATTCCCTTAGGGTCACTACTGCGTACAGCTTGCTGAGTACTGTCTGCTCCAATCTCTTTTGTGGATTATTTTTGTGAAAGAACATCTGGTATAATGTTAGCTAATTGCCAAGGGTAGGATGTATCTATAGACAACATAAGCTATAGCGTATGGCTTCAACGAAGTATTAAGTACTAACATATATTATCTTGGCTTATAAACGGGCCCATAAAGTATTATAAATATCAAATATCTTTGAGTCATTTCAAGCCTAGATACGGCACTGGTATTGCCTTTAGACGCCAAGCAAAAATAGCTCAGGTTGAGGCAGATCTCAAATGTCATCTATTTGAAACATTCCTAGACATCTGTAAGGCAGCCAGTTAGTTATTACTAATCAACCACAATTCACATTTCTATTTAAACTTTGAAACATCTTTCTTTTCTTGTCCTCGTTCTAATAGTTAATAAGCATGTGATGGAGAAATGTCTGTCACGAAGCACTAAAATAATATTTTTTTATAAAATAATTGGCATATTTTGCTCTTAAGATTACTTTTTTTCTGGGCAGTGCTGTATTTAGACATAAAAATGCCCTAAGCTATTTGAGATATGATACCCTTTAGAAATCTAGATTTATATAAATATCTTTTTTTTTGGCCATAAACTATAGTTTGTGTTGCCTAGAAGTGAATCTGGCATTGATTGCCTCGAGAACGCTATTCTGCCTCAACGTGGCACTTGGGTGGAAACGACCATTAGACTAAATGAATAGCAAAACAAAACTCCTGTGGGGGTGTCTAACGGAACGCGAGAGTGGTCCCCCATTGCACGGAGCGGAGTTCAAAGAGAGTTCCCACGGTCCTGTCGATAATCCATGCGCCGTTCCGTTACATTAATGGCGAGCCCTGCACGGCCAAGCTTGGTACAACATAGAAAAATGACGTAAGTTCCTGATATACTCTGCCTTCGGCCATGCTTTCTAGCCCATGCGTCCGGAGTGCCAGATATATCGGAAATAACAATGCTTTACCTAGGCAGAACAGTGGTTCAAACAGTTTTTTTTCCCTGTTCAATCAGGTTTTTTTTTTCAAACCTAGAGCGCGAAGAGCTTTCGCTTCAGCTCTTAGACAACCAAACGGCATATATTGCGGTCATTTTGTATCTAAATGTTTAGATGCCTGTGCGGTCTAGACAGTCGTCTCGAATGTCCCAGGTTTGAACTCTTCCCACCGCCATCCCGCACCGACCTGCGGGAGTTTCTGGCTAGGGTATAATAATCATAGATTCTGATAGAACATTCGAAACATGTTTAACACAAACATAAACCCTAGCGGTCCAGATTAAAAACAAAACAACAGAAAGTGATCATATTATCGGCCGGAGATGTTCCATTCCCCCGTTGTCCTCTTCAATTTAATCCTCTTAAAAATAGAGCTTCTAAGCTTCACTGACCTAGGTCTTAGCTCCATTTACATTCTAAAAATAGGTCTTATACTTGACATGACAGCACAACGTAACCCAGATCATTAGACTTTCATGCACTTTTATCCCAGAAGTTAGAAACATTTTTTTTCTCTTAGAAACATGTACAAGGAAGTGATTAACTTTGACAAACAGCATCATCAAATCAGAAGTAATCTCTGACATTGTTTTTTTTTTTTTGAAGTTCTTCCTTTTTTTCGTAAGCTTGGTGCTAATAACCAGCTTTGTAAAAATGGTTGAAGCTTGATTTGAACAGGATTTGACATATATATTTTTGTTTTCGGGCATACATTACATACAATAGTGTAGAAGAAATACATTTATCCACGTCTCTAATTCAAGTCATTTTAAACTGGATTATTGCCTTTCTTCGACTTTATAGAACAAAAGATTGAAATGAAGTCTCGAAAAGGAGAATTCGAAACTTCCTGCAGCCGTTGAAGAGGCGCAGTGGCTGAGCGGTAAAGCGCTTGGCTTCCTAAACCGCAGGTCCCGGATTCGAATCTCGGTGAAGACTGGAATTTTGTTTTATGTTATTTAGACTACATCTAAATAGTAGAGGAAACGATGTAAGGCTTATCAAAATAAGTAGAATTTGGGAAAAAGAAAAAAAAAAGGATAAGCGTGTGATATTTTAAATTTTTTTTAGATGTAGACTGCAGCTTTTTTGGCAAAATACCGAAAATAAAATACAAAGGTTTGATAGAAAGCTTGCGGAATTTTCGCCAATGACGGTGGTCAGGATGCAAATCTGTTAAATTCGGTTCTTAGTGAGTGCCTGGAAGATACGAAGAACCTCTACATGAAATTTCATGCAATTACTTTCCACAGTTTAGGAGATTTCTTAATCAGTCAGTGAATCAGTGGTAATTTAGAAATATATAATATAAAATAATATAATATATAAATTATAAATATAAATAAACTTCTGCTTGATCAAACACAACATATAAACAAAAACAAAAAAAATGGATCTATTAAGGTATGACTCAATGAGTTCTAATTATAAAGAGACTACACTAAAAACGTCAACAGTCCTAAAGTAAAACTAAATAAAGCTCATCAAATATGTTTTATTTTTTAAAGTTCAATAATAACAGAACCACTGTCTTTCCTTACCATAACATTTCGCTTGGTAAACGACTTGCTAATCTGTTACAATTTCCGGGACTTCTTCAAAGGACATTGGAATTAAAGTGATCCTTCACATCAGTCATTTAATACGTCCTGCTACAGTTGAGTTACAAACGGTTTTATTTTTAAACAGTTTCGTTTCTAATCAGCAAAATAATGTAAAAGTACATGGTCTGTTGTCATATGAAAGTAGACTTTTTTATTTTTAAGAAATGAGAAAAAAAAAAAGTTTTTTTATTGTCACAATCTAACACCCACTCAACATATAAATACACAGTTGTGGAACACTTACAGACACACACCCAAGCACTGACATTAACATACACACAGGGAGATATTTCAGTCAACACTGAGTTGTAAAAACGTATTTATCAAGAATACAAAAAAATTCTTTTTTCACCTCCTTGTTACAAAATGCCAAGGGACATAATACACATGTTCAAAACAGTAAATTCAAATATGGCTTCATGTGACTGGATTGGTTTCTCTTGTGTCTTATACTGAAAACATAAAAAAATCTCAATTTATTTCACATTTTAAACAATGTAACTCCTCTTCCAAGCTCTCAGAAATGAAATCTTAGTTTAATGTAACATATTAAACTTTTCGTATTTTGCTATAATTAAATATAAACACAATTAATTTCTGCCAAACTTACCATCTGTACCTAAACACCACACTTGCAATGAAGATTTAATAAGCAGATTCGCATCATGCCCCTTAGATCAAAGGGAAGACTTCTTCCATCACATTTGTTAGGCCCCAACAGGTTTACATACAAGAATACATTCTGAACCATCAGTTCATTCATAATAATAATAATAATCGCTTTTATATCGCGCTACTTTGATGCTTATAGTATGCTCAGAGCTTTATGGTCCAATCTCATTTGTGGACCAGTATGTGGAGGGGGTATCTGGGAGTAGGTTTTCCGTGCTGCCGGCGCTCAGTAAACACAACTCTGCCCGAGTTCAAGCGTACTTAGTCTCTAGACCACATTTTCCATTGAATACTTTGAATACTAATAAATATTAACATTGTACTACTAATACTTACAACGTCAGCTGTTATGTACTAGTTTAGAGAATTGTTTGTAGCCACGGTCAAAGTAGTGACCTAGTCAGACAGACGAATGACGTAGGTAGACTTAGACGAACAGGAGAGCAACACAGCGATAGTAGAGAAGTTGTTTTGTTTCGGATAATAGACACAGACTTCCCAGTTCGAAATAAATGTGTCATTTGCACAAGTAAACGTCGTTATCGAGTGTATTATTAACCTGTTGTAATGTTCTGTGGCTAATGTGGAGTACTAAGAGATAGAAGTCAAGTCAGACAAGATTAGACCACAACAAAACATATCAAATATTACAATCACGTGACCAAATACACATTTATTTCAAATGGAATGAAGGGAAGATGGTGAGTGTTAGAGTCGAGACCTGAAGGTTGACTAGGAAAGACAGCGGGAGTCAACCCTGTGGGAACAAATCAGGAACCGGTGGGAACAAATCAGGAACCGGTGGGAACAAATCAGGAACCGATGACACTCGCCGTGCCCTTGGACACAGCATCTCATTGAAATAGGCATGGTGACGCTACTGTGTGGTAGACATAGACGATGCCCAGGCATTCTTTTCATTTCTATGAGAGGCTTCGTGACTGAAGGAGGCCATAAATACTTCAGCTATTTAAATATTTATGCTTAAAAATACTGAAACCTACCTTTTTACCTGCATTGCTCATAAACAGATGACCTATGAGTGGAACTAACGAATAAAAAAGAATTACTGCTGCAGGTGTCAAAATCTGTATGGAAAATACAATATAAAATTAATTGCTAATTACAACCTTCTACTGACTTGTTCAGCCTATAGTTCCATACAACTGTGCATATCGGCTTACCAATTGTAATTATTTTTTCTGATTAAAAAGAAATCGTAGTATTTATAAACAAAAGAATGTGTGTATTAATGGCATAAACAACTTGGCTACTGCAAAATGGGACTAACGTTCAAACCCTATGTTTCAATTGAATTGCAATCCTTATCTCATCAGTTACAGAATTTACTTAAAAGAGAAAAGAGGTACTTGCGTTTTAAGCGTATCCTTAAGTAGATCTAGTGATGCATAATAATCATCGAAATGTTTTGTTTCATAGTCTTCAAATACTTATCGAAACTGACTGTGGTTAAGACTCCTAGCAGTGATAAGTTATATTACTGTTTCATATGAGTGTTAATATAATTGATGTTCAATTCAGCTTTGAGCAAACTTTCTTGTTTAAAGTTTATGGTTGAGATATCTTCTTTAATTCATCAAAAAACCAAACCTGCTTTTCTCTGTCAAAACATAGTCTCCATCAGTTGTTATACTTGCCATCTTGTTCCAAGCTAGTCCAAGACTTTCAACACAGTTCTTGAAAGCATTGAATAAAATAGTGGCCTGAGTTTGAATCTTTAACTGAATTTTTTGAAATATTGCAAATAAAAAATAATCTTCGTCTACCTTAAGTTTTTTTAGAATGACATGTAAAGACAATGTTTCTTTCGCCTCAGAAATTGCAATAATTTATATACATATTTAAAATTAGCTATTTTAAAAATATTTGTATTTTTTATATGTATTATCTGTGGGCACACCTGATTTCTGTAGGTGTCCGCGGGCCGCATAAAACAGTCCGGCGGGCCGCATGTGGCCCGCGGGCCGTAATTTGGCCATCACTGTTCAAGACTATAGCTCTAGAATTTAGAATATATAGAATCTAGAGCTAGAATAAATCTAGAATAGATCTAGAATTTAGAGCTAGACTAGATCTAGATTTCTAGACTAGCTCTATATGTAGTCTAGATATCTATATCTAGACCTACTATCTAGACTAGGTCTAGACCTAGAATCTAGACTAGGTCTATATCTGGAATCTAGACTAGTGACTTGGTCTGGAGCTAGAATCTAGACTAGGTCTAGATCTTGAATCTAGACTAGATCTTGAATCTAGACTAGATCTTGAATCTAGACTAGATCTCGAACTAGACTAGGTCTAGATCAAGATCTAGAACTAAATCTAGAATCCAGGCTGTATCTAGAATCTAGACTAGACCAAGAACCACTATTAGCATAAAAATGTATCTTTGCACCCATAAAAGTAAACAGACCCAGAATTTAATAAAAAGTTGGATGCAATTTGTCAAAGTTGTAATGTGGTAAAAAGGAAAAAAGCAAAAGCTGAATTGATTGAGCGTAACAAAATGTACGATACACATAATGTCCATTTTTTTCCTGTTTATTTTGAAATACAAAGAAAATACAAATGATTAGTTAAGACTTCTCTGTTTGAACATAATTCGGAATAGATTTGTAAAAATATATATTCCTCTTTTTTTCTGTTCTTTGTATTAACTTGAAGGGTGGGTTGTCGCTTCGTGTCTGTCCATTTCCTGTTTCTCGAATCCCTGTTAAGGTCAGATTTCTGTAGATGTGTAGATCATTAGCCGTACTGTTTACGAATGAAGTTTTTTATCCAGATTTTCAGGAATATATTTGCCCAATAATAAAGTTTAAACCTAAATATAATTGAGGTTGTACAAGTTAAAATTCTAACAAATTGTAACAACTAATTAAAAAGAAATTCCGTAAGAATATGTTAATTATTGTTAGTGTTTACATTTTCATAATGTCGAATAGCCCACCCTGTAAGTAGATGTAGTAATTAAAAAACTCAATATTAAAAACATTTTCACTTTTATGTTAAATAGTTGTTAGTTAAGCGTAGAATATTTTTTGGGTCATTATAAATGTAGATATAAATATATTTGTAGGCTACTAGCTGTTTGGAGCTTCAAGCCAACGACTGACCAACAACAAAAGTAGGGAGGGCGACAACAAAATGTTTTATTTTCATGGTAGTTATTAAAATTAATCCCCAATGTTTACAGATTGAAATATCTTCAGTAAGAGACGTCGTTTTATCATCTTATAAGACCTTGTCCACTGTAGACCCGAGAGAGGAGCATGCAACAATATGGGTTTAAACTTTTTGAAGAAAACATTTCAAAACGTCTTCTTATCTGAGATAGGTCGACTTTCTTCCGACTATTGCACTAAATGATAGGAACGATTTTTGTGTGAAGAAAATGTCCGCGACAGAGATGTCGTACTTAGCACGAAGATGATCTTAAAAAAAAATCACGCCCATTACAGACGCCCGTGTGTTAAATATATAAAGAATGTCCCTCGAATATTACTATTGACCAGAGCTGCCTCTATATTATTAGACTTGCGTCCTATAAGAAAACTGATTAACATTTGCTTTTTTTTATATTCTTTTTCCTTGAGAACAAGATGTAAACGCTAGGAGAAAGAATTTTTGAAGCTGAAAACAATACTCTCAGCGTCGGGGTCCGGCCGAATATTAAATTCTCTCTGGAAAGAACGTTTTGCCACACTTAAAAATTATGTAGGTAATTCTATTTCCAAAAAAAAAATAAATTAAAAACCCTAAAAAAATACAAAGGGGTAGTTCTAATGAAATTTCATTATGTAAATTTGAATTCTAAACATAGTGTTAAATTACCTTAAATGAAAAATAAAACTGAAATATTGTGTTATAATTATGACTAAGTATATTTTCTTTTTCATTACATTCTTAGAAAAACTCACGGACCCCGCTGTGGAAGCCTACATCGCTTCTCTAGGTATCCAGCTTCTAAAGGGGCCTCGAACGAAAATTTTATCATGTAGGCAGTCGCCATCCGGAAATGTTTGAGAAGAACTGCCTTTACCTATATATATATATATATATATAATTCGCTTCATGGCTCAAGACACCACGTAAAGGAAAGATCACTCTTTTTTTTTCTGCAAGTCGGACGGACTAGAGTTACCCCACGTAATTTTAGAGGTGAAAATAAGAGAGGGAGGAGAACAAGTAGTATTCACCCGTCACTAAATAGCAGGGCCGGACTTAACCATTGTGACCAAGAAGTCATGAAAAGAAAAAGAAACCAAAGCTACAGTCACTAAGTATCCATAGAGTAGGTAAAAAAAGGGGGGTTTGGGTTTACCCAACTATTCCCTGTTTAAAAATAAAATAAACAACAAACTGAAGGAAAACTAGTCAAAACTCCATAATTGTAGCCAAAAGAAATTTTGATGTTGAAATCCACTTATATATAAAAAAAATAAAAAGCTCCAGGTACTACATTCCATGAGTATAGCCAAGAGATGTTTGCAATTAAAGGAAAAGCAAAGATACAATCACTAGATCTCATGAGCGCTGCCAAAATGTTTTTGTCGTTACCCCTCCACCTTGTTTATTATAAAGTTATATGAACTAGCAATGCGTTTTTTGTCCTGCTAGTTTCTGGAACCAATTAATACAATAAATCTACGAGAATCCAAGCCACAGAAAAAAAACTACAATCATTTAAGTTCAATTTTACTTCGAATTATACATTTCACATATTGATTTGTTTTTCTACAAGTCACTGGGCTACGTGTATATGTATGTATGTATATATATCTATACTATAAAGTATAAAGTAAGGCGTATGTATGTATGTTTGTATGTATGTGACGAATAGAAATCCAAACCGCTTGACCAATCTTCATAAAACTTGGCAGGAATGTTCCTTGGGTACTAACTTAGACCGTAATGTATGTATTGTAGCCCTAAAACAAACTTAAGACCCTAAAAAAAAAATAAAGTTGTCCAACTCTATTAAAGCTATAGTATGTATGGATCTAGACCATGTTTACAATGTTGACATGGGAAAAGATAGAAAGGATTTAGATCTAGATCTAATTTTAAGAAATACACTTTGCGCAGATAGTTTTTTACTTTAACACATGAAAATACAAAGGAAGGTCCATCGATTTCTTTATATAATAAAATTAACCTTCAAATTTGTGCTTGAAAACCATTTTTTACATAAATTAGTTCCTTGTATCTGTGGCTACAGATTTCCTGACGAACATTCTTTTATTAGACAATACCATGCCTAGGTCTAAAACTCTAATATAATATAACTTCTCTTCGCACAGATATATTTATACTTTAACACATGAACATACTAATTATAGTCCATTCATTTCATATTTGGATCAAATTAACGTTCAAATTTGGTTTTCTAAAACATTTTTAAGAGACTACATTCGTTTACGAAAGCTGCGAAGCCGAGTTGAGATAGGCCTAGATCTATATTCATTCATGAATCGCGTACAAAAAATTATTTCGTATAATTGTTTGCTTTATAATCCCATTCCTTTAACAAAACTATCGCTCTTTTCGTTTTTAATAGATATGTATGTATCGGCTTCGGGTAAACCCTCTTTCGCAAAACTAATTTTATTTTCGTAGCGAAAGAGAAAAAACTTGAAAGGATCATTAGCTAAGTTTATCATACATCTAAATCCAATCCACTAGATTAGTAAACACAAATTTAGACCCGCTGTATTTTATATAGCAAAAAACAATAAATTCATATTTTATCTTCGTTTTGGTTTGTATAGTTTTATAGTAGGAAAAATATTTTATCTGGATAAAAAAGCAAAAAACAAAAAAAACAAAGTTACAAAGACAGTTTGTGCGAAACACAAATTTAAAATCAGCCCTTGAAGTGGTCCACCCTGGCAGGTAAAAAGGCATGTTTCAATATTTTCAGAAAGAACATCAGAATGAAATTCTATCAAAAGCCAAATGACAGAAGAATGGAAAAAGAATGTTGACAGATCTTGTGTTGTGCCCCAACGGTGCAGCAGACTTAGGGATAGGTGAAAGTGAATGTGAAGTTAGATGTGAACTGTGCAAAGTATCAAGAGTATTGTAACACTGAGTAGCTTCATCTCATAGACAATGCTGAAATACAATGTTGATAAATGTCACCAGTGCTAATAGAGTGAAACCAAGGGAAATACGTTCTTGGTAATACGAGAGAGAGAGAGGCGTCTTACACTGTTTACGTTACAAAAGAAGCGGATCAAGACATTGATTAAAGATCATATTACAACCTTAAGGAATCCATCAAATGATAAACTTCCAATGATGACACAAGATGACGACATCATCTTTTTAAAAGACAAACTTAAAAGTCTTTTAGGTGGGAAAAATGTAGCATCCTTTAAAAAAAAAAAGACTAAAATTATAGGCGGATTTTCACGAGAAATTTTTAACACCATAAACTTTTTGTTTGTTAAGTTTTCGAATTTTTAAAGATCCATTGAACCAGTCTACCTTATTTATGTATTGAAAAAAAACAACAACAACACAGACATAGAAAAAAAAAATTGGAGAAATGTTGGGGGCGATATAGGTAACTTCAGAACGTATGAAAATAAAAGAAGATTGGGAGAGATTGTGAATAACTGAACAAACTAAGATTGGAAGAGATTGTGAATAACTAGACAAACTAAGATTGGGAGAGATTGTGAATAACTAGATAAACTAAGATTGGGAGAGATTGTGAATAACTAGACAAACTAAGATTGGGAGAGATTGTGAATAACTAGACAAACTAAGATTGGGAGAGATTGTGAATAACTAGAAAAACTAAGATTGGGAGAGATTGTGAATAACTAGACAAACTAAGATTGGGAGAGATTGTGAATAACAAGACAAACTAAGATTGGGAGAGGTTGTAAATAACTAGACAAACTAAGATTGGGAGAGGTTGTAAATAACTAGACAAACTAAGATTGGGAGAGGTTGTGAATAACAAGACAAACTAAGATTGGGAGAGATTGTGAATAACTAGACAAACTAAGATTGGAAGAGATTGTGAAATAAATAGATAAACTAAGATTGGGAGAAATGGTGAATAACTAGACAAACTAAGATTGGGAGAGATTGTGAATAACAAGACAAACTAAGATTGGAAGAGATTGTGAAATAAATAGATAAACTAAGATTGGGAGAAATGGGGAATAACTAGACAAACTAAGATTGATTATGAAATAGACAAACTAAAACTAAAAAATCACAAAATTTTAGGTATACCTTTTGAAACATTTCCTATTTTTTCGTATCATTTAAAAATATTGTCATCAATATTGTTCTATACATCTATCATCGATCTATAGCATCGATTCAAATTTGAGGAAAATTATTAGAGAACAAATTGATGAACATATTTCTGAAATCGTTTCTCTTGACTATTAGGATGTGGTTGTGGATGGGAAGGGTAAATGAAGTAAGCGATAGATTTCCGATGGCTTAGAGAAGAGACACAGAGCCAGTGTCTATTTCACAGCTAACGATTTTTTTTTTCTTAAGTGGATGATGAATCAAGAAGCAGGCTACGAGCAGATATTAGATCAATGGTTCTCAAAGTACTCAATAACATCTAGATTACAAACAAAAAAGACAACGGAAGACTCGAGTCAACGAAAGGGTTATGGGTGAGAGGAAAATAAAAAAAAAAAGTTTTTTGTTTATTTTCTTTGATTATTATTAAATATTTTAAAATAAATAGAAAGAAACTAAGAATATGTTCACTTTTTGTTTTTAGGCCACAACAAGAACAGTCGCCATTTTGTTGTCTTTTCCTCGTCAAAACAATAGATTAGAAAGGAAATGGGCTATTTGAAAATAAACATGTACACTAGATGGAATGGGCTATTTGAAAATAAACATGTACACTAGATGGAATGGGCTATTTGAAAATAAACATCTCCACTAGATGAAATGGGCTATTTGAAAAAAAACATGTACACTAGATGGAATGGGCTATTTGAAAATAAACATGTACACTAGATGGAATGAGCTATTTGAAAATAAACATGTACACTTGGTGGAATCGGCTATTTGAAAATAAACATGTACACTAGATGGAATGGGCTATTTGAAAAAAAAAATTGTACACTTGGTGGAATGGGCTATTTGAAAAAAAACATGTACACTAGATGAAATGGGCTATTTGAAAATAAACATGTACACTAGATGGAATGGGCTATTTGAAAATAAACATGTACACTAGATGAAATGGGCTATTTGAAAATAAACATGTACACTTGGTGAAATGGGCTATTTGAAAATAAGTATCTCCACTAGATGAAATGGGCTGTGACACCAGTCTTCTATATGGCTCTCAGGTCTCTGAGCATTAGGCCTACTTTCATCTGTGCTGGGTGCATCCGCAGGTGCGGGGTTGTCGGGCTCGGTCGTACCTGTTGGTGTAGACGCATTCGTTTCAGCAGGCAGTGGGATTCTTCGTAAGTTAAGTCCATTTCGGCGATAAACTCCTCCGCCCGATTCAACTTCATACGACTGTTGTAACTGACGAGTTATAACTCCCTTTTGCCAACGCTCATGGAGACGCGACCTTGAATTTAGTCTCACCTCTTCACCCTTAGCAAGGGGAGGTAAATCTTTAGCGTGGGAGTTGTAGTACATCGCTTATCTCCTCTGGTTTTCTTTCAGCGCTTTTCTATGTTTCTGAGGATCCAGAACTTGAGGTTTCAACAGGCTTTTAGCTATAGGCAGCAAGGTTCTGATTCTTCAGTTAAAGAATGCCTGTGATGGGCTAGTACTAGTTTTATTCGGGGTGCTTCTATGATTAAGTAAAGCCATGAACTGATCTTTATTTTTAAGAAATAATGTCTTTACAGTTGTGAGCAGGTCAGGCAGGCGCGAGTGGGAGAGACCTATTCTCTTCTGCTCAACACTAAAATTTACCAACAGTAGGCAGATGTTAGCGCTACTGGGTGGGCTCAATCTGTGCACCTCGGCATGGTGACCAAGGGGCTAGAGTCGCCTAAGTAACCAGACAACTAGCTATAACTAACCTAAACTAAAGGAAAGCAAGATAACGAAACTTTAGTTAGGATAAATAAACAAACGAAACTTTATTTACATATGCAAAAACAAATCAATAATAAAATATAATATATACACTAACTTGACTAACCACCACTACTGAACCCATCAACTAACTAAAACCCTCTAAATCTACACCACTACAAACACTAACACACTAACCAACTATCTAACACAAACTGATCAACCCAACTATCTAACTAAATCACTACAACTACTACACTAGTCTAGACCTAGATCTACACTAACAAACTACAATAAACTAGTCTAGATCTACAATATTCTACTACTACAACCAACTCATAACTAAAACTACAACAAGAACACCTTAGTCTTAGTACCTTACTATAGTATTAGTAGATCTATTCACTAAGAACAGAAACAGACTATAACTAAGTTTACTAATAGAACTCTAAGGCGACACTACACTAGTATCTACAAAAACAAAATAAATCTACAACAGCAACTTAGAACAGTTAAAATCAATAGTTAAAACAGCAGTTACTTTCAGCAGCTAAAAGCAGTTTAAAACAGCAGTAACAATAGCAAACTTACAGGCCGTCCCAGGTACAGGAATAAAAATAAGTACACGACAGACCACAAAGATCTTCGGCTGTCACACAGACATACTATACTGACCACTGGTCAACTGTACACTGAACTGTTTTTAAAACAGCGTGGCACACTTTTTATACACCCCACCCTAACTTACACAAAAAGCGGAAGTACAAATAATAAATTTGGCACCAGCCTATAACAAAATAGAATACACAAAAATATAGCTCTGGGAGCGCAAGCTCACACAGTCTTCACGACTGATTCAGCTTTCCCATTTGATCTGGGATAGTGGGGACTGCTTGTCAAATGGTTGAAACTCCAATCGTTGGCGAATTTTGCGAAGCTGTCCGAAGATAGCTGAGGTCCATTGTCAGAGACCACTGTGGATGGGATGCCATATCTAGCGAAATGGGCTTTAAGTTTTCTTATGACAGTTTCTGAACTAGTGTTCTTTAGCCGATCAACTTCGCAGAATTTACTGTAGTAGTCCACACACACACAAGATAGTCTTTGCCGTCAAGTGTGAATAGATCAACACCAACTTTTTCCCAGGGGTGTGTGGGAACTTCATGATTCATTAAAGTCTCTTTCTGTTGATTGGGTTGAAAAGCTTGACATATTTCACAAGTTGAAATATAATGCTTTATGTCACCGGTCATTCCTGGCCAGAATAAACTCTCACGAGCTCTTTTTAGACATCCTTCAATGCCTGAGTGTGTAGAATGAACTTCTCTTTTCATTTCTAATCGTAGTGACTTGGGCACTACTACTCTTTCACCTTTGAATATAAGCCCCTCTTGAACTGACATTTCGTCTCTGTAATTATAATAAGGCGTTAGCTGATATGGTAGAAGATGCTTGCCTTCTGGCTAACCTTAATTAATAGTTTTTTAAGCGTCCTATCTTTCTCGGTTTCTACCTTTAGTTTCTGTAGTCTTTCTTCCCCAATTGCTAGAAAACTGGCCATATTTATGAGCTCAAACTCCCCTTGACTGTTTGCTGATGACTTGATATGAGCTCTTGAAAGTGCATCGGCAAGATACTTTTCTTTTCTCTTTTTATAAATTACAGTTATATCATAGTTTTGTATGCGCAACATCATTCCCTGCAATCTTCGAGGAGCAGCTGAGAGAGGTTTAGCCATTATTGCTTCAAGAGGTTTGTGGTCACTTTCAATGGATTTATGTCGACGAAATGTGTATTGGTGGAACTTATCTTGTGCAAATACAATTGCTAGCATTTCTTTCTCGATCTGTGCGTATCTAGTTTCAGTATCAGTCAAAGATCGACTTGCGTAAGCTATGGGTTTACTTTCCTGCATTAAGACAGCGCCAAGACCATTTTGGCTGGAATCACACTGTATGGTCAATTCTTTAAGTGGATTGTAGAATGCTAGCACAGGAGCTTGAGTCACCATAGATTGTATGTCACAGAATGCACTGTCATGTTTTCTCGACCATGACCAAGGGATACCTGTGTGAAGTAGCTGCCGAATTGGTTCAATGACGTCGGATAGTTTGGGTAGGAATTTAGCAAGATAGTTCACAAACCCACAAAAGTGCCAAACTTCCTCAATGTTTGTTGGTTTGTTCATTTCTTTAACAGCATTTACCTTTTCAGGATCAATCTTTAAACCATCAATTGTAATTAGATGTTCCAGAAATGTAATTTCTTTCATTTTAATGTCAGCTTTTTCTTTGTTCAGTTTAATCCCCACAGAGCGACATCTCTCAAATAATGCTGTAATATTCTTGTCATGGTCATGGGAAACTGTTTTCCGTGTGTCTCCGGAACCATAAACTATAATATCATCAGCTACACCAATCATACCTTCAAGACCTTCAAGAGCAGCATTTAAATGTTTCTGAAACAGTTCTGAGCTCACAGATGTTCCAAATGGTAATCTTCTCCACTGGTAACGTCCAAAGGGTGTCTGAAAAGTTGTGAGCAAACTCGATGCTTCATCCAGATGCACATGCCATTATGCATTTGCAAGGTCCAGTTTTGAAAACACTTTTGCATTCGATAATCTAGGAAGCAAGTCTTCCATTTCTGGAAGGGGAAAACGTTCTCTTTGAAGTGCCTTGTTGAGAGGACGAGGATCTAAACAGATACGGAGTTTTCCAGATTTTTTAGTTGCAATCACCATTCGACTGACCCAGTCAGTAGGTTTATCAACAGGCTCAATGATTCCTTTTTCTGTTAGCAGTTCTAACTCATACTGTACTTTAGCCTGCATAGCTAAAGGTACACGACCAGATGGACATGCAGACACCCGAGTCAATCTGACACACAATCTTCTCACCAGCTATGATCATTTCAGCTTTTATGATTTTATTGTTTGGTCCACCTTGTACAGCAAGCACAGCCTCATGATAAGAAGATAACGAATGGTTGTTGTTGAAAACATATCTTTCATAAGTTTCATTTATTAAACCAATGAAGTGCTCATCAAATGCACATATTATGTCTTGAACATTCTGCTTTGGTTTAAAGGTGATACTGTTGTATACTTCCAACGCCTCTGGGCCGATAGTGTGCAAGAACAGTGCTTTGGCATACTCTTCATCTATATCGTTTGTTATCTCTATAGTGCAATAGTTCAGCCACATTTGCTTGAAAAGCTTCCATTCCACACACCCTTTCTTCACATTTAAAGGAGGTGGAAGGTTAATTCTTGGTTTAAAGTTTGTTTTACTTACAGTTTCCATTTTAGAACTTTTAGAAAGCTGCCACCATGTTATATTACCACAATACACACTAACAATACTGATGTTTAAAAGTTACACTCCATTTATATTAACATGAAACAAGGAAAGACCAACCAGCAGAGACTAATACACAATGAATACACACTACTGACACACTTAAGAGTAAACCGTGAACATACTGAACAGTAGAACAAGGGAGACTACATAAAAACAAACAAACACACACACAACATACATAAACATAAATACACATATAAATGTAACATATACATATATATATATATATATAAATTTATTTATTTTTTTATAATAATAAAGACTAATCATAAGTATCTAGATTAGTAACACAAATTGCCTAATTATATATATATATGTATAAGGAAAACATACAATATCATCTTCAAAAAAAGTTTTTATTAAATCAATTAGTTTGGATCAGTCATGTAATTCAATTTGTAATAGATCTAGACTAAGAATAAACAAGTTTACTAAGAGAGTTTGTGTTGCCACACAAACTAAGAGGCGGCCCCCGTGGGAGGCGGATCCCTGTCGAATCCGCATATTCGCTGGTCGACTGAGGATGGCATTGAGCAGGGTATGAAACCGAGACCGTAGAGATAATCAGTCCTGCGCTCTTTGCTCTTAATCTAATGACAAATTGGTATTGAGCATTCTCATTTAAATGGAACTAGAATGAGGATGTAAATCTACCTAAATTAAACTACTAATTTAGCACTCTCAATATCTATATCTACTAGATCTAGATCTAAAATATATATTTGTGATAATGTAGATGTAATTTAGATAAGATTTTTATTTAAAAAAAGACTAGATAATCAAATAATAGACTCATTGCAATATGAAATATTAAAATAGTAGATTAGTTTTAGTATTTTATAACATTGCAATATTGACATATTGACAATCTAGACTTTAGAAATAAAAATCTACACTTTAAGCCTAGAAATTAAAATTATAGATCTTAATCTAGTCTAAATCATGGCTGTCTGGTAGTGCGGTTTGCGAGCTGGACTGTCGTTTGGATTCATCGATGGTGCCAGGTTCAAACACTGTCCGCTCCCATCCCCCATCGTCCTGCGGGAGGTTTGGACTACAACTCTGAAGGAACACATGAAACACGTAAAACAACAAACATTCTAAACTAGACCAAGAAATTCTAGATCTAGATTCTATAATGATTTTAATTAGAACTTAAATCTAAATCTAGTTTTAAAAATCCAGCTCGTGTAAGAAAAAAAAATCTAGATCTAGTGTAAAAAATCTTGATTAGATCTAAATCTAGCTATTATGTCTTTTTAAAATGCGAGTCACATTACGAGGTTCAATAAACATTACTATACCGAGATGTTTTAGCATTTAAAGAATTTATTCCATATGACATCAAATGAAAAAAAATCCACTACGTCACACGGCCTAGTTAGCCTAAAAAATATCATCTATACGAGCAGCTTATTGAGAGTTCATAGACATTGGTGCACCGAGTGATTTCTTTTAGCATTTCATTTAAAGAATTAACTCCATATGACGTCAAAGAAAAAAAATTCCATTACGTCACACGTCCTTGTTAGACTAAAAAATGTCATCTATACGAGCAGCTTCTCGAGGGTTCATAGACATTGATGCACCGAGTTAATTCTTTTAGCATTTAATTTGATGGGCTAGTTAGACTTAATATATATTAATATATAATATATTGTTGGTTGTTTATGTTTTGTGCGAAAGCCGTATTCACCAACACAACTGCCGATGAGTAGAAGACTCAGGGACATCATTCCAACCGATCCCAAACTCTTGAAACCATCGGTAGCTGAAAATGCAGAGAAATTACTCAACGAACGACAGATGAAAAGCAAAGTGAAATACGATGCAAAAGCAAGACTACCTTGTGACAAGTCAAAAGCTTGCTGTCAGAGTCACTCAATTTTATCACAGCATTAATTGTTATTATTTATTTATTTTATTTTAATTATTTCCCCGTTCTATCCCCAATTTCATCACCCGCCCACCCTTTTCCTCTTCTCACTAGACTGAGTGCACCACCTTGGCAATAGCTAGGCCGAGTCTTTTCACTTATCTCCCCTTGACCGGGGGAAAACTAAACACTCAGTCTCGTACTTTGGTCTAAGGCGCCAGATGTCAGTCTTTCCAGCCGAAGCCACCTTTGATGTAACATGCTTCATTATTTGTTCTACCCCACCCACGTCTCTCTTTGATCAAAGAGATCACTCGGATCAACACGCCCCTCGACACTCCAAGGTGCGACTCCCATCTTGAGTCAAATTCACCCACGTGAGAGATAATCTTTAGCCTAGAACATTTCCTGTTTCCGCCCACCTCTTCCAGACCTTTATAAGGTAGAATAAGGCGGGACAGATACTCTCTCTATTTCTCGTTCTCGCTGAACAGTCGAGTCTGGACTATTTCATTTATTCTTACTCCTAGAGGAATACCAGGTGCCTCCCTCAGGTGTCTGCCTATTTATCGGATCACTTGCCTACTGCTTTCTAGTATCACCTATTTACTTGGCGCTATCGGCTCTACTTGCCTGCCTATTTGACTGTCCACTTCACTTGTCAACCTATTAGGCACGACGTCCCTATAGGTCACGCGTCTGTGCGAGACATCATAGTTCCGCCAGATCTCCGCGACTCACTGGACTTATCATGTTAACTACGCTGCCCACGGCAGATCTGCTCTGCCAGCAGTACACGTGTGCCCACGGTAGCCGGCCACCCGCCCTACAGTGCCCACTACCTTCGATGAAGTCCAGTAGGGAATCGGCGCCGTAGGCGCCATTATCCCGTTGATGGTTAGAAAGGCTTTTATCCAACCACCAGGCCTGGACGTGGGGCTCTTCACCCCTGTCCTGTCTGAGGGCCCCCAACGGTAAAGTGCCCACTACAGATATCAGAACTTTGGATTGAGACTCCACAAGAACTGAATCACCGGCGTCCCTCTATCCGCTAGAGCGCCACCTCCAGCTGCAGTAACCTCAAGCTAGGACTCAGCCAGCTGCGACCCAAGCAGGACAACCAGCTAAGTTCTGAAGACAAAGTGACATACTCTCTTATTAAGTGCAAGAGTGATGATTAAATATAGTAATGATTAGAGATAGATGCAAACCTTCTCCCTTTTTATTCTTCTATGTAAATATTTATGTAAATAAATATCCTTCTATTTTAACTATGTATCTCTCTTTCATTGCTTGTCTCGTTGCGTGCCTGCTTCCGATTTATATGCTGACGGGTTGGTGTGCGATAGCTTCAAAAATTATCATCCCCTAGACATTAAACAAGCCAAACACACGTCACACGCGAAAACCTGTCACATACCTAAAGATTTTTCTGTCGGAAAGAAAGTGAGAGTTCGTCTAGGACAAACATGGCAGAAAGCAGTTGTCATAAAAAAAAAACAACACCCAGATCTTACATCATAAAGACAAACGATGGAAAAACATACAGAAGAGATCAACGCTTTTTGAACAAAAGTTTTGATGAAGACATCTCTGGGTACTATGATACTGATGAAGACAATAAACAGCAAACTGTTGGAACAAACTAAACAGACAGTTATAGACCAAAGTCTATAAAACTTGTGCCAGTCAAGACAACCAGAAGTGGTCGAATTGTTAAATTTCCTAGTAGATCAGTCTTAAGAACTTTCAAAGGAAGGATGTGATAATAACTTAAAAAGGAAGAATGTGCTAATATTATATGATATTACGTCATTGTTTGTTGTTTATGTTTTGTGCGAAAGCAAAAGGATTTGACGGAAATAAAAAGAGTCTTCTATGTTTACTTTGATAATCACAGTCTCCGTTATAATTATCATTAATTAATGTCTACACTATGTTAATGTTAATATCTATCTGTGACAACAGAACAGATTCTGTGCACTGCTTCTAGTGTCCATTCTTTCAGTTGTTGATTCAAAAAGGTTCTCCAACAGTTTGATGATTTTGTCGAGATGCAAGGAAACTACTGACGTAGCTTCTTCTCTTGTATTACTTTTTTTTTTTAAATCCCGGCTTCATCTTCTTTCAGTTTGGCCTATCTCTGGGGTTAATTTGGAAATAAAAGTTGAACAATTCATGTACAGTTCCAAAAAAGGTGACAATTGTTGGATCTATCTCAGCAGAATGAAAAGCTGCCATGTTGAGAGAGTGATTATCACAGTTCAGAAATGTTGCCTTTAGATTTATGCCCAACAGACGTATCCGCAGGCTAGACAGACGGCCACTCATTGTGGCTGCGTTATCATAGGTTTAACCTTTGCGACACTCTGTTTTGTAGCCCCACTCTGGTCAACTCGGCATTGGGGAAGTTCCCATAGAAAGAATACATTTTTTTTTATTTCACAATTAAAAAATATGCCATGATTGTGAAATTTCCTCTTACGAAAAGACATACATTTAGGTTTTTTGATTCATTTATTCACTCTTTTATCACTCTATAAGAACGGTTTTTGTTTTTTTTTAAATTTAGAAAAATATGTTTCCATTGGATTGAGGAAAGATGAATAAAGGGGTAATAACTCGAGTGTGAAGTTTAATTCTGAAATTATAGAAGCCGAACTCGAATAATGGACAATTCTAGCATTATTAAGAATAACTATTGGATCTGTTATACCCGATTCTGTAAATTTTGCTTCAAGGTTAATTAGCGTAACCTTAAAAAAATTCGCCATTTAAATCTATTATTAGTAAAGGTAACAAGATACCTGAATTCTCTGTATATCATACAGTTTTATTCGTGGCAACAAAGAAAGAAATATTCTTAGTTCTTGCTGCGAGCACGCACACACACACACACACACACATATATATATATATATATATATATATATATATATATATATATATATATATATATATATATATATATATATATATATATATATATATATATCTTTTATATAGCGCTACTTTCATGCTTATAGAATGCTCAGAGCGCTTTGGTCCAATCTCATTTGTGGAACAGTGGGGGGGGAGGGGGTATCTAGGTAGCCAAACAAGCCAAGTTCAAGCGCACTTAGCCTCTCGACCACGCTTCCCATCATGTTTGATCTCTTTTAAAAGGAAAATAAATCAGCAACAAATCTATTAAAGATTTGCATTTTAAAATGTAAAACTAACTTTAAAAACAAAAACTTTGATCTATGTGGAAAAAAATATTTTTAAAATGTCAACAAAGTCAACGTACTGATTGACCTAAATCTAGGTTTAGTCTTTGTTATAAATTTAATCCATAAATGTTGAAAAAAGAAGACACCCGTTGACATTATTTGTCAATCAAATATATTAATTTATGTATTTACAAACAAAGTTCGGATACCCATTTGGGGGCCCCCCTCAATAGGGGCCCGGGGGTATCTTCAAATTCTTCCCCATCCCCCCCTTAGCTACGCCACTGCCAATAGCTCAAAGCTTAAGAATAAAATTTTCGTTAAAATTTTTAAAATTATCTTTAACATTAAGGTCGCTATTAAAAAATGCCTAATTTTCCGCCTTCTCGAAAAGTGTTTAAATTACTGGTGCCTAAATTTAGGGGTGCCTAAATTGCCGGTACTTAATTATCAGTGTCTTAATTTCCTAAATTCGTGTAGGCCAACGTGTAGTGTGTATGGTTTATGATGATGACCCCCACGGGTTTTTTTCCTTGCTCATACGAAATAGTGTTTCATAACACTCGAGTAATTTCTTATTTCTTCGGTCACTAGATCTAAATGAAAAGATCTGGATTAATTTCTTTTATGAAATTTTAAACCTTACTGAAAGATTTTCCGTTAATTCAATAAAAAAATAATAAAAGTAACCTTTTTTTTCGAAAGGTTCAAAGCAAAAATGTATAAACACACATTCTTTTTTTTTTACAATACCTCTAAATATTTCATTGAGTTTTAAACTAACATTCATTAGTTATTAAACATGGTGTAGTCAGCCGTCGTGTACCGAGGTTTATTAAATTTAAAGTTGGTTTAAGGTGATATCATCTTAGCAAATCTAAAGTAAATCTAAAATAGATTATATCTACATTCTAGATCTATCTATATATATAATTCTCTTCTTCCCTCAAGCGTTTGGACGATAAGAAGAAGTACATGAAAAATCACTCTCTTATTTCTGCGGATAGTCACCCCACGAAAAAACAAGAGGGGAGGGGGAGAACAAGTGGGTATACACACGTAACTACGGATGGCTGCGCGCTGGGATGTTAAACCCTGCGCGCTCCCATCCCCCTTCGTCCTGAGAGAAGCTTGGATTAAAAAAAAACTATCTTCAACTCTGAAGGAACATCCGAAACATGTAAAACATTTTACAAACATTTTACAAACACTTAATAGCAGCGCCGACTTAACTATTGTGACCAAGAAGTCACGGAAAGAGAACAAGTAATCTACTATGTTTATTTACAGGTCACTAAATAGCGAAGCCGGACTTAACAGTTGTAGGGCCCTATGCGAAACGGATTTCGCGGGGTCAAGTTTGGGTAGGGAAGCGGAAAATAAATGAAATTTAAGAGTTTGTATCAGAA
Source organism: Biomphalaria sudanica (assembly GCA_036873155.1). NCBI lineage: Eukaryota > Metazoa > Mollusca > Gastropoda > Planorbidae > Biomphalaria > Biomphalaria sudanica. The sequence continues at coordinate 1,195,167 of JAZGLO010006701.1, forward strand.
AACAGAATTCGTCTATGCATTTTATTCATTCTTTACTACGTACAGAATTACTTTACGAGCCTTGCGTGTAGCAAAGTCATACAGTATATCATAATAATTCTTTTTATTACATTGATCACGCTCAATAGCAAGAATTACCTAATGTTTCAATCTATCTTCGAGAATTTTTGACCTCAAGTAATTCTTCATTAGTTTGAGGCGCGAGAAGCTTCTTTCACCAGATTACACAATTACGGCTAATGCATAATGCCGTTTTTATTTATCGCGCGTAGGATTGGAGTTTTCCATATTGAATGACACCCCAAACTGACAATTTTTGTCTACATAGTTCCGTATGTTTTAAGGCCTATTTCGTATATTTTGCAATTTCTGGAGATTTCCAGAAACTCCTGGTAAATCGACAGGAGGGCGCGAGAAATCTGTTTAAAATTATAAAATGGTTTAATTTAATAATTTATACAACTTATATTAGCGCGGGTCCTATGAAAGTGCGGTCCTATGAAAGTGCGGGACCCACTGCGGTCGCAAAGGTCGCAGTGGCCTTAGGCCGGCCCTGCAAAATAGCGGCGTATGCTACGCCGCCGGTCGACTAGTTATCATTAAGACCTAGACTAGATCTTCAGAGTTCTAAATTAGAAGTCTAGATGTAGTTCGATATGTCTATCTATATAAATAATTCTCTTCTTCCCTCAAAAGTTTTGTCGAGTAGTAAGGAGTAAAGGAAAGATCACTCTGCCGATAGTCCACGAGAAAACAAGAGGGAAGGGGGGGGGGAGAACACGAAGTCACAAAATAGCAGGGCAGGACCGTTGGAATATCTCTTTATTTAAATTTCTACCTCAAAAAGGGGGGGGGGAGTAATCTACTCTGTAGTAAGCCTAACCATCGAGGCGACAGAGCACGCTCAAGAGTTTGGACACAAAGGAAAGACCACTCTTTTATTTTTGCAACTCGGACGGAGGGAGTTATCCTAGGTTATATAAGAGCGAAAAAAAAGACAATTTTCGTCAGTATATTTCAGGTGATTTGTATGGGTTTTCAAAAGATTTCCGGATATTTCCAGGACTTTTTCGTATATTTTGCAATTTCCGGATATTTCCAATACCTCCTGTTAAATCGACAGGAGGCCGCGGGATATCTGTTATAGGTTATAAAATGGTTTAATTTAATAATTTATACACCTAAAAGCGCGGGTCCTATAAAAGTGCGGGGCCCACTGCGGTCGCATAGGTTGCAGTGGCCTAAGGTTGGTCCTGCAAAATATCGGCGTATGCTACGCCGCCGGTCGACTAGTATAATATAATTCAATGTCCGTTGTCCTGAGGGGTAGCATCGTTTGTACAAGGTGCTTACGGTGTCAAAATCACTCAATCACGATTTCGGTTTGAGCTGAATTTTTTTTTTTCATATTATAAGTTGTATATATATACCAGATCATGGGCGTAGCCAGAAGGGGGGAGGTTTGGGGTTTAACCCCCAACCCTCCGAAATAAAATCCCCCCGGGGGGGTGTCGGAAATTAGTGACTGATTTTTTGCTTTGAATTTGTTTATTTTAGGTGAGATTTTAATACTAAAACATCAATCGCCACAGCACAGCCAAGGGTTTTTATCAGGGGTTTTTGAGTTTAAAACCCCTACCAGGCGTTAGATGGTAAAAAATACATCTTTAATATCAAAAACAAAGTTAATTATATACTCAAAATTCTATGAATGTAATCAAAGGGGTTTTGAGTTACTCCCCTCCAGCGGATTTTGAAGCTAAAAAATACCTTTTCAATATAAAAAAAGCATATTACACATTCTAAAATCTATGAGCGTAGCTAAAGGGATTTTGAGTTTAAACCCCCCGCCAGCAGGGTTTGAAGTTAAAAAATACATCTTCAATGAAAAAAAAAGTAAATTACGCACTCAAAATACTATGAGCTTTGCCAAATGGGGTTTTGAGTTTAAACCCCCCTTCAGAAGTGTTTGATGCTAAAAAATACCACTTCAATATAAAAAAAAAGCAAATTACACTCTAAAATTATTTGAGCGTAGCCAAGCCATTTGGGGTTTTGAGTTTAAACCCTTCTCCTCCTGATGGTTTTGAGTTTAAAATCCCCTTACAGAGCGTTTTGCGTGGAAAACCTCTATCTTCAATATTAAAATAAAGCAAACTATATTTACCAAATTCGATGACTGTGGCCAAATGGTGTTTAAAACCCCCAACAGATGATTTTGACGCTAAAACTTCCCATTTCGGTATAAAATCTAAAGCAAACTACACTTACTTAATTCCACGAGAGTATTCAAGAGAGATTACACATTTCTACCATTGGCGAGGCTCCATTAATAAAATGCAGTGAATAGTAAACTGCGAAATTGTAAAAACACTAAATGTGGCTCAACAAAGATAACTAAGACAGATTTTAGGAGTCAGTTTTAGAGATCGGGTCTAAATAAAGAACATGTTCTCCGACAAAATGAATTACGCATAAAAAGAGTTGCAATAACATCAAATTAAGTACAACTTGGCGCCACACATTCATGGAGATCCAAGAGCAGGTGGGAAGAAGCTTCAGACATTAATAGTTACAGATTTTTGTGGAAACAGCTTGACGGCAAATGCGCTGAACAGCGCGGGATGGTCTAAGTCAGTAAGAATAGCACATTAGGTTTTTGAATCAAACTTTTTAAGAGCAGGAAAATGCACTGTAGATACCTCAGAATTTTGTTGGCTTTCAATACCAGAAATAGTGCTTCGCGGCGGGGCTCCGCCCCGCACTGGGGGACCTCCCAGCGCTCCCCCAGACGATGGGAAAGTCTGTACACAATTGTAGCGTAAAGTAGCTTCAAGAATTTTTTTTTTCGTGTTGCCAATTTATGAAATTTTGTAAGAAGAATAACTCTTTTTTTTAGTTTCTATTTATTACATGTAACATGTTATTAATTTTGAATGTATGGAAAAGGTTATTAATTTTTATTTTAAAAAAAATTAAGTCTACGCTAAATGAATATATGGAGATGCTGTGGCTGAGGGGTAAAGCACTTGGAACTGGAAGTCCCGTGTTCGAATCCTGGTGAAGACTCTAGGTGGACCACTTCGGGGGAAGATTTTGAGTTTGTGTTTCCACACAAACTGTCTTTGTAACCTTGTTTTTTCTTGTTATCGTGCTAGAAACATCTTTCTCATTACTGATTTTATTGTGGAGAAAGATTTCTACAATGACAAGAATTAGATCCAAGTGTATGACTACAGCTATATGGATTAGATTAGATAGAATGTTAATAAATAGTGTTAAACTTTTCCCCTAACGCTACCCTTCTTCCCTAGTTGCATGAATCAGCAAAGAAAACCAACGACTTAGTAGAGTTTTGTCATTGAATGACATGCATGACTAGATTGATCTAGGGACACGTGCAGGACGTAATCATCTTTTTTTTAAGTAACGTCTGTATTTTATAAGATAAGAAGATAAGCTAAGTCTAGACTCTAGACCAGGCATTTCAAACATTGCGTTCGCTTGGCCACTTTAAGAATTATCAAAATAATTCTGAGGTAAAGTATTAACTGGAAAAAAAAATAGTTGAAAATGCAACAGTCTTTGCTAAACTGAAATATGACAATGAGTCTGCAGTGAAAGTCAGCTACATTTTGTCAAACTTAATTGCAAGCCACAGCAAATTATTTAGTGAAGGTGATTTTATTAAGGAGTGTGTCGTTAAAGCTGTCGAAGTAATTAGTCTAGAAAAGGTGAAAGCATTCAACGAAATAGCGTTAACTAGGAATATTATGGGAGATAGAATAAATGAAATGTCTGTCAGCTTGCGTGTACAATTAAGTAACAAAATAGTTGATTTTGAATTCTTTTCATTGGTTATTGTTGAGTCAACACAATTTTTGTCTATATATTTCAGGAGATTTGTATGAGTTTCCTAACGATTTTAATAATTTCCGGATATTTCCAGGACTTTTTCGTATATTTTGCGATTTCAGGAGATTTCCAGGTACTCCAGGTAAATCAACAGGAGACAGCGGGAAATCCGTTATAAGTTATACAATGGTTTAATTTAATAATTTATACACCTAGAATTAGCGCGGGTCCTATGAAAGTGTGGGGCCCACTGCGGTCGCATAGGTTGCAGTGGCCTAAAGCCGGTCCTGCAAAATAGAGGCGTATGCTTCGCTGCCGGTCGACTAGTAGGAATAAATCTTTTCAGAGTATAAGATTTAGATGACATTCTATTAACTGAATATTTGTGTATAGTACAAAAACTGATGATGTGACAGTGATAGGGTAATCCCTCATCAAGGCAGAGACCAAAGAGAACGCTTGAAGGATAGCAACTTAACATAAAAGAGGAAAAATTAAAATAAATTTTAAGTTAACTTTTCTTGTTATGTAACATTTTTTTTTAAATTTCATTTTTTAGAATATTTATGGATATTAGATTTTTAAAAAATTTTAATGGACAACTGATAGTTGTCAATTAAAATATCAAAATTCACTGCGCATATCATGAGGAGGAGGAAGGTTTTTAAAGCCTGGAATCTTTTAGGGACTCGCTTGAGTAGGTCTTTAGAAATTTCATACCCCAATGATCTTTAGATTGCATGGTGTTTAAGCATTAAAATAGATCTTAAAGTATAATGAACTAAATTGGTTTATTCAAAGCATTACTGCCCGTTTTTATTTTATTACTACAATAAAACATTAAAATTTTCCAGGTGCTCTATGCCTTTTTCACCCTGCCATAAAAATCCAGCAGATGTGACATTCACTAATCTTCCCAACATGCTGTGCTGCTGTTGATCAACTTCTGGCATTGCATTATATATATGCATGGCATGTCTAGTGCGTTAATGTTACTCAGTTCTTTTTTCAGCTCCATAAAGAAGATCGCCTTTGGCATGCGGTTGTCTCGTATACGGGATGATTGTTTCACCCAGAGCAGCTGTCGAATGGTAATAGTGCTTCTATACTGTCCACACCCGACATCCAACAGAACAGTTCTTTGTAATGCAGTCTGGCCAGTGTATGCCCAATATGAAGCAAATGCATCTTCGGTTGAAATAATCGAGGAGTCTTAAATGCCTTCTCTAGAGGTGTCCCCCGTAACAGACCGCCGGCGGACAACCGCTTTGTCAGCATGTGATGCCAAAATTATGCAGATCGCAACTGGGTTTGCTCACTGCTCAGTCATATGAAACACCTGCTCTCTTCTTTAATCTTTTGAATCAAAGGCATTGCCATTAATATGGAGGCACTTCTAGCGTATTATGTATGAGTTTAAATAGTTGGTATATAAGCTTATTTGACCCGGAACATTCTTGACCACTCAGAATTTGAGGGCTAGAAAATGTGTTGGGGGTGCGGAGTGTATAATTTTGTTTCTTTCATTATACAATGGTATATGAAGGTCTTGAAATTGAGAAGGGAAAAGAAAGATTTGATTTGTGATTTGTGATTTTGGGCACATCGGCACAATTTAGGCCATGTCGTGCCTGCAGTCCCTCAAGGGCCACTCTCCCTCCACACAACAAAGGCCAAATTCCATACAGTCAAATCATTAAAATCAGGGTCTATTCACAGTTAAAATAGTAGAGGTAGTAAAAATTTAATAATTTGGTAAAAATCTAATGTAAATAGTACATGTCTACAGAATTCATAAATCAGATCTTCGTAGACAACCCCACTTCCCGGATAAAGCCCAGTACCTTCCCAGGGTCGACATTATTGAATAGTGTTTTTAAATTAGTAGCTCTAAAATATTTTTCCCTGACATCCTGGTATCTGGGGCGGTCGATGAGGATATGTTCCACGGTGAGGCGAGAGTCACAATACTCACAAAGTGGGGGTTCTTCTTTCTTCAGCACAAAAGAGTGCGTGATGTAGGTGTGGCCAATCCTAAGTCTGGACATGGTCGTGCTACCACGCCTTGTCAGACCCTTAGATGTGGACTGCCACCTGACATCCGCCACAATCTGCCTGAGTTTATTGTGAACAGTCTCAGCCTCCCATCGGTCCTGCCACTTTTGGTAGGAGGCAGAGGCAATACTTTGTCTCAGGTCCGAGCAGGGAATTCGGGTTCCTGAGACCGCATGATTTAGGGCTCTCTTTGCTTCTCTGTCTGCGGCTTCATTTCCCTCAATGCCCACATGGGAGGGGACCCAGATGAAGGTGACATCCCTATGGTCGGCTGTCATTTGGTCCAACAGCTTCAGGCTCTTATGTACCAATGGAATGTCAGTCTTCAATCGCCCCAAAGCTTGCAATGCAAATTTTGAGTCGGAGCAGATTAAAAATTTCCTCCTTTCTGATGCTTTGACGGCCATTAGTGCAAGCGATATTGCATGCAATTCGGCCGTAAAGATGGAGCAGCCATCGGGGAGTCTACGGGAGATTGTTTTGTTCCGAAAGGAGCAGGCACACGCGACCTTTCCATCCATTTTGGATCCGTCTGTGTAGATGGTGCCACAATCTCCGTAGCTCTCTTGCAGTTCCCTAAAGTGGACTTGTAGTATGCTTGGGTCTGTATTTTCTTTTTTGAAATTAAGGAGGGATAAATTTAATTTGGGTTTATTCATTAGCCAAGGAGGATTCTGAGGGGTTTCTATTTTAGAGATTTGGTTAATGGGTGGAGTTAAATTTTGGATGGGTTCTCTCATTCGAAGGCCTAACGGCTGTATGACGTTAGGCCTTCGATCGTATAATTCTACCTCTGTGGGGTTAAATATGGAATCATAAGCAGGGTTCGTAGGGTTGGATTTTAGCTTGACTATATACTGCATTGCAAGCTTTTTCATTCTTATATCCATGGGGAGTTCTCCAGCCTCCACATGGAGGCTTGGGATAGGTGATGTACGAAACGCGCCGAGACAGAAACGCAGGGCAGCATTTTGTATTGGTTCCAGTATTTTTAGGTACGACTTGCTACTCCATATATTATGGATCCGTAGTCTAGTTTGGATCGAATTAGACTCCGATATAGCAGCAGCAAAGTATCTCTGTCAGCTCCCCAGTTCGTATGGCTGAGCACTCTAAGTATGTTTAATGACTTTTGGCATTTTCTCTTAAGTTCCTTAATGTGGGGGAGAAAATTAAATTGGGAATCTAGGGTGAAGCCTAAAAATTTTGTAGTTTTCACGACAGGGATCTTCTTTTTGTGTAAAAATAGTTCAGGGTTTGGGTGGATTCCTCTTAAATTACAAAAAGCATGCTAACAGTTTTGGAGTCCGAAAATTTAAAACCATTATCGTTTGCCCAATTTTGAATTTTATTAAAACATAACTGTAATTTTCATTGTAAAGTATTCATGTTTTTCCCATGTGTAAAAATGACAAAGTCATCAACATACAGAAAGCACTACATGCCAGGGGACAGAGCGTTTTTAATACTGTTTATTTTAATGTTAAACAGGGTTACTGAGAGAATGCTGCCCTGGGGTACACCCATTTCCTGGTCATAAGTGTCAGAAGAGGAGTTGCCCACTGTAATGACACAAGATGCGTAGAAGTTGAGGTTAATCGGGTTTTTCCATAGTGACGTGACTTGTAATAGAAAGTGTGTAGAAGCTATAGAGAAAGTTAAGTATTATTTTTCTACTAATTTGATATTGAGATTACCAGATGTTTCTAAAATATTTTATGTCACTATTGATGCTTCTGCTAGTGCTATAGGAGGTTGTTTAATGCAACAGTATTGTAAAGTACATCCAATAATTTATGTAAGTAGGAAATTAACTGATACTGAGAAGAGATACAGTGTCATAGAGAAGGAGGCTTTGGGTTGTAACTAAGTTGGAAAGCTATCTACTGGGAAACAAATTCATATTGTTATCTGATCACAAGCCTTTAAAGTTTATGCAAGAAAAAAGTATTAAAAATGGTAGATTATACAGGTGGTTTCTAATTTTACAAGAATATAATTTTCAATTGGAGGCTATTAGGGGAGAAATCAATATTGTAGCTGACATGTTGTCAAGAGTTACAGTGAGATAAACTGTTTTAAATAATCATTATTCATTTTGATTTGTTTATGCATGTATATATTATATATGTATATATATATATATATATATATATATATATATATATATATATATATATATATATATATATATATATGCATATGTTCTAGTCAATGGGTATGAATAAGTTGTTTATATATGGATACTATATTTTATTTCCTTTAAAGGAAGATAATTCAGTAAAATATAAATTGGGAATTTTATTAAATCAAGGAGGATAACTATAACACTTCAATAATTGAAGTCAAAGGTGTAAATTAAAGTAAGTATGATCATCTACAGTCATTATTTTTTTTATATATAATCATAGTCATTCATTAGTAAAAGGCTATGGCAGTTTGGAAATGGTAAGTGGAGAGAAAATATACTTATTGGTACCCAACAAAAAAGTTAGGTAGAATAATTTGGATTTTTTGGGATAGTTTTTTGACACAAATATTACATTTTGTCTGACAGGAAAGGTTTGGCGTGATGTGACGCTACACACTGTTTGAATTTGGCCAATGACAGTATGTACTTTGATAAACTCATGTTTTATGCCTATGGAGTCAGCAAATCATCTTCGTATGTGGACTATATACATGTGTATTTACTCTGGAAAAACTCTGTTTTATGCCTGTGGAATCGGCAAAGGCATCGTCGTATGGGGACTGTATACATGTCTTGATGGACTTAGTATAGTACAGTGTAATAGTTTCACCAACCAATAGTGCTATTTTATCGTCAATGACATGAGTGATGATTAGAACACTGTATACCGGATATTTTCTTACCAATAACTGTATTGGAACTGTACATATTGTTTTCTTGGTGTCAACATTCAACTACAGTGTGAACTTTGTTAAATAGGAACATGAACAATTTGATCAGGAACTGATGAAGATGGAAAACATGAAGATGTCCATCCAGATCAAGATATATGTTTGTTTTGTCTTTCCCCATAGTTTGGCCATGTACATTGTATAGACAAGACAGTAGGTGACACAAGATACGTAGAAGTTGAGTTAATCGGGTTTTTCCATATTGACGTGACGAGTAATTAAAAAGTAGAAGAACGGAACTAGAAGAGTAACGGACAATACGCCTTGGAAGACGCTAGGCTAGCGACGACAGAGGACTGTGCCATGTTTTCATTGTTCATTAAATTGTACAAGTTATCAGCCTGCGTTATCAAGTATATTCTTGATTCATTCTGTTGTGGAGTCTTCTATTAACTCGCATGCACCATTGGCATATATAATCAACAACAAAATAGACCATCAACACCACTCGAACCTGAAATTTCCGGTCTTTTAGGAATTTCCTCACAAAGCAGGGAATGCACTAGCGGATCCAGAACTTTGGAGTGGGGGGGGGGCGATTTTTTCCCAAACTCCAGCCCTAACGCCTAGTAAACCCTAACCCTATGCATAAACGTGCGTACAGAATATATATATATATATATATATATATATATATATATATATATATATATATATATATATATATATATATATATGTGTGTGTGTGTGTGTGTGTGTTTGTGTGCGTGTATATATATATATATGAGAATAAAAGAGAGCAGTGTTTCTCAACCTTCGGCAAAAAAATAAAAAGTCATGTTGAGGCCTTTCTCTTGCAAGCTTGGGGGTCTGCTGGAGCGCTGTAAGATTCCCCAGTGTGGTTCGGCGCGAATCTCCGACGCAAAAAGCATTTTCTTGCATTCTTCACTGCATAAACACATTCTCTCTACATCTACAGCTCATTATTTATAAGTGGGGTTCGGGACGAAGCCTCGACGCATAAAGCGTTTTCTTGCATTCTTCACTGCAGAAACGCATTCTCCAGCAATTTATAGCGCTTTATTCATCGGTGGGGTTCGGGTCGAAGCCCAATCACAAAAAAACGTTTTCATGCATTCTTCACCGAAGAAACGCATTCTTCTGACCTAAAGGTCATTTTTCATCCTATTATAAAGGACCTTTTCAATAATGTTGAAAAATATTCTAATATACATTTTTAGACCCTTAAAACATTGCAAATAATTAAGATAAATTCATGTGAAATTACATAAACTCTGTCTGGAAAGGAGAGGGGGCGATAGAGTGAAATTTATTAATCCTCACTCCTTTTTATAATTTCTGCTAATGATTGCATTTTGCATTAAAGAATAGGGTTGGGGCCACTCGATATAAGAATTTAATTTTATAACATGTATAAATTATATTAGTGACAGATTTTTTTATTTTGTAATTTCTTAACTATAATACAAATAGAAAAAGCATTGGTTTGTCCCATGGGGGGAAGGTGATTGCATGTATCGCCTTCCCACCACGTACAACCTTTTTTCATTTTATATTTACTAATGATAAAATTTGAGATTAGAGTGTGGTGCGACATAATATACAATGGGTTCACGTAGTTTATATTATATATATGTTCAACTAAATTTGTTCACATACAATGATTTCTCCATAAAAATAGGACCGCCTTCCCCAACCCACTCAGAGGGCTAGAGTGGGGAGGGCAGTACATGAATCGCCCCCCCCCCCGCCCCATCGAATCTGTAAAAATACCTGAAGGAGTGCGACATCATATAAAATTTATTTATTAATTCAACTAATTTTGTTCACAAACTATGATTTCTCCGAAAATTAGGACCCCCCCCCCCCACTCAAAGGTTTTAGGTGGGAAGGGCAGTAGAAGTATTCGATCCCCACCCCATCGGCCAACAGGGGAACGACATAATATAAAGATCGATTAAAATACCAAAAACAAGTTTTAATCATATAGATATTCAATTGATTCTGTTAGCAAGCTGTGATTTCTACATATAAATTGGACCGCCCTCCCCCACTCGAAAGCTTATTGGGGGGGGGGGCGGAGTTGATGCCATGGCCCACTCCCGACCCCACTATATCTTATCTTATCTTATCTTATATAATACAGACGTTACTTCAAAAAAGAAGATGATTACGTCCTACGCGTCATGCATTTAGTCATGCATATTAACCAATGACTTAAATTCTGCCAAGTCACTGGTTTTTCTGGCTAGCTCAGGCAACCCATTCCATGCTCTAATAGCACTAGGGAAGAAGGAGTATTTGTACAAATTTGTCCTAGCATATTGGACGAGGAATGTGCCTTTATTTTTGTGTCTTTCGACCAACATACTAGAGGGGGGGGTGAAAAAATCTAAAAATAGGTTTAAATATAATATATTATATATAATATATATATTATTAACATAAGTAATAAATTCTATACTAAAATTCGTCCGCCTTCGGGGGGGGGGGTCGGCCAAGTGGGGGGGGGGCGATCGCCCTTACCGCCTCCCCCCCCCCTGGATCCGCCAGTGAGGGAAGGTGTCCCTTAATCCCCATAAGCTCCATGTCACGTAGAATGCCATGTTTCCAGGTTGTATCGTTGCCCTTTTCTATGTCGAAAAATACAGCTACTAGATGTTCTCGTCTTACAATGCATTTCTGATGAAAGCTTCCAGCCTTACTAGGTGGTCAGTTGTTGTCCGCCCCTGCCGAAATCCACACTGGTAGTTGCAGATTACCTTGTTTCTCTCAAGGTACCAGAATAGCCTATTGTTTATCATTCTTTCCATGGTTTTGCAGATGCAGCTTGTTAGTGCTATTGGTCGATAGTTAGCTGGGTCAGACCCATCTCTTCCCGGTTTGGGTATCGGTATAACTGTGGCTTTCCTCCAGCTGTTTGGGAAAGCGCCTGTTTGCCACACACAGTTATAGACCCCTAGCAGGACTGCCTATGAGGGTTCGGGAAGGTGCTTGAGGAACTGGTAATGGATTTCATCTTCTCCAGGTGCTGTGTCATGTGACTTGTCCAGCGAGTCCCTCATTTATCAAGTGAGAACGGTTTGTTGTAGTCTTCATTTTTCTCTGACCTGAAATCAATGGGGTGTCTTTCCTCCCTGATTTTGACTTTTTGGAACTCTGGCGTGTAGTGTGCAGTGGATGATTTATCTGCTATTGAGGATGCAAGGCAGTCAGCTATTTCTCTTGGTTTTTCAAATGCCCTATTGCATTTGATTCTTTCCCTTTCATTTGCCTTACTGCCTTCCAAACGGCTCTAGCAGAAGTTTTGGAATCCAGACTGCCGACAAAATTCCTCCTTGAAATTTTTTTTGGCTGACCGTATGATTTGTCCAGCCTTTGCTTTAGCTATCCTGAATAGCTTTAGGTTTTCCTGGGAAGGATTCTTTATAAATGCAGCCTCTCGGCAATAGCACTTTTGCAAGCTGTATCAAACCATGATTTGCTAGGCCGTTTTGGATTTGCGGAGGTTAGGGGGACAACTTTCCTGGCTATACTAAGTAGCTTGCTAGCAAAGGTATCAGCTGGGCTCTGTTCATTTAGGATATTGTCTGTGATATACTCGGAGCATCTTTTTTGGAATTGTTCTCAATCAGCTTTATTCAGCTTCCACCGCTGAGGTCGTCCCAATGAAGGGAGATTGATAGCGATGATGATTGGAAAGTAATCACTTTCCCGTACATCATTGCTTACTGACCATTTAAAGTCATCCAGAAGTCCGCATGTGAGAGATCCAGTTCCTGGGTGCAAGTAGGTCGGTGATGCATCATTAAGTATGCATAAATCATGGTTGGATCTATTAGGAAAACGAACTCTTTATGCTCTAAGTTTTTGCAAAGCTTATATCAACTTACTCTCTGTCTGTTTAAAATCTCGAATCGAGCTGATATTTTGCATTCTTATTTCTTTTACCTGACAAAAGTTAACCAACTAGCAATTTGACTATTAGTAACTAATTATTTTGTTTGATATTTCGAACAAGGGAAAGAAATTGTACTTGTCTGAAGTGCTGGAATAGACTAAATTGTTGCTTTTCAAACGAATAGGTCTAAGTAGTTTTATAACTATGCAAATACAATCTACTTAAGCGCCTTTGCCTAGAATTTATGGACGCCATTTTGACATTTTCTATATACCCACTATTAGACCATCCGTTTTTCTTGTTGCCAAATTATACTGAATTGATCTAGATCTATAGTTAATTCAATTTTTCAATTTCCAAAGTTATAAAATATGAATATCTCTGGCTAAGTGGTTAAATCATTTGACTCTTAATCAAACTTCTATCTATGCGGCCAAGTTTTTCACAAACATTTAAGAAAAAAAAAATCTCAATCTAATCATCATCAAAGGGATTAGGGTTAGGGTTAGGATGCATTAGGAATGGTTCTAAAAAAAATTACAATATAAATAACAACTAATAATGTGCATGATTTGTACATTGTGTGTGGGGGTAGGTGTGGTGCATGTGTTGTACATAATGCAGGTGCATGTGTGTGTGGTGGTGCATGTAATTTGCATATGATGTGCTCCTGTCTGGTTGGTTAATGTGTTTTACATATGCAAGTGTTTGGGTTTGGGTTAGGGTGTGTGGGAGGAATTTACGTGTGGTGCGTGTGTGTGTGTGTAGAAGGGACGTGCGTTGTACATATAGAGGCGTGTGTGTGTAGAAGGGACGTGCGTTGTACATATAGAGGCGTGTGTGTGTGTGGGCGTGCGTGGGGGATTAGGTATGGGACATGTGTTGTACATATGCAAGTGTGCTTGTGTGGCTGTTAGGTGTGGTGCATGTGTTGCACATATGCAGGTGTGTGAGGGAGGATAGGTGTGGCGCTTGTATTGTACATATGCAGGTGTGTGTGTGTGTGTGTGTGTGTGAGTTAGGGTTAGCTGTGGTGCATGTATTGTACATATGCAGGTGTGCGTGTGCGTGTGTGTGGGGGGATGGTTAAGTGTGGAGGTAGGTATGTTGTACATATGCGTGTGTGTTGGGGGGTAGGTGTGGTGCATGTTTTGTACATGTAGTGTACACTAGTAGGTCTTCTGCTGTAATAACATATAGTTACTATACCAGCGTTTGCCTTTCTAAGGCTATCAAGGCTATCGTCAATAGAAATAATACTGACTGCCTTGTTCATTGTATGTATTGACTGGGAATGTGTCTTTAACAAGACCTATTGTGGAGTTGTTTTCCTTTATGATTGCATTTGCCGTTCCTCTCCTACAGAGGATATAAAAGACGAGGAGAGATCTTTGAACTTTACTTTAGCAGCTATCGCATTGTCGTATTTCAACACACGTTAGTATCACATCACGTTAGTATTTTGACAGCGGTGACCCATCTGTAAAAGTACATGCGATTGGGGAAAGAACTTTCGTACATATTACTCTATGCTTTATCAAATTTTTGTACATATCACTCTATTTTTATATAGTTTCGTATACATTATTGTCGTAGACATAGTTTCGTACAAATGACTCTATCTTGATATTACTCTATGGTGTGATTATTGTAATTTGGGCTCTTCATCCCCCCCCCCAAAAAAAAAAATCCTTCTTATCTTTCTGGCCTAATTATTATTTCATTGACCTAATTATTACTTCATTCATGTAAATTTTTATTTCATTAACCTAATTAGTTAGGCGACCTAACAATGATTTCCTTTTGATATTTTCCCCGCTGCATAAAACCCATTCCATACTGACATAGACTATAGACTCGGCCAATAATTGATACTATGATGTTTTTTTCTGTCATGGTCACAACTGTGACGTGAAGCAATTTGTCGGTACGACTGAACCGCCAGTCCGACTACGAGTTTGTGGTACAGGATGTCATGAGAATTTAATTTCTCCACGTATCGTAGCTTTAGATTTTCCTGGGAAGGATTCTTTATGAATGCAGCCAGTCGTTTTTTCCTATCGCCAATAGCACTCTTGCAAGCTGTATCAAACCATGGTTTGCTAGGTCGTTTTGGATTTCGGAGGTTAGGGGTACATTTTCCTGGCAATATCAAGTAGCTTGCTAGCAAAAGTATCAGCTGAACTCCGTTCATTAAGGATATTTTCTGTGATATCCTCGGAGCATTTTTTTTTGGAAATTGTTCTCAATTCTCCCCAATGAGGGGGAATTGTTAGCAATGATGATTGGAAAGTGATCACTTCCCCGTAGATCATTGCTTACTGATCATTTAAAATCGTCCAGAAGTCCAGGGAAGCGGACGGTGAGATCAATGCAAGTGAGAGATCCAGTTCCTCGGTGCAAGTAGGTCGGTGATGCATTATTAAATATGCATAAATCATGTTGAAGGAAAATATTCTCAAGCATACGACGTCTTGTGTCAGTGTTATGGGCATTGAAATCCCCAAGGATTAAATAGGGCCAAAGGAGTTGTTTTATGAGGTTCTCCGTGTCTGTAGGGTTTAATGAAGCGCCTGGTGGTAGATGCAGGCTGCAGCAAGTGATAACCTTGTGTAGGATTATCCTAGCTGCTACGACCTGGAGTGTGGTTTGTAGTTCTACCCTCTTATGGGGATGCTGTCATTCACAAGGATACAGACTCCACCTGATGCTCTCTCCAATCTTCAACAGTCCTGCTGTAAGTGCTGTAACTTCGGAATCTGATACTATCTTTCAGAAATATTTCCTGTAAGTAGACAGGAGTCTCAGAGTCCATTAGTAGCTGCATTTCCTCATATAGGCCTGAGGCCTCTACAGTTCCACTGCACAATCCTGGAATCCATGACTTATTCTAAATGACCTACTTGGAGCTATTAAGCATTGAGAGGCCCCCGAAGGGGTTTCCCTTTATTCCAGTGACCTTAGTATTTTTAGACTCCTCCCTCACTTCGGGTATCTCCCTTAGTCAACCTCTAACTCAATAGAGGTTGGGGTGTCTGGCATTTTGTCATGCTGCTCTCATCAGCCAGCACAAAGAATCTGTCCTTTAGCGTGACAACAGGGCTTTCATTTCGCTTTGGAGATGTACATTGTGGTGGTGTTTTCTTCTGAGTTGGAGTAGGATAGAGAGGGGTCAATGTGTCCGTCGGTGTGGCTATGGATTTCCTTTCTTAACTACAGCCTTGGCGTAGGTCTTGTTTGGCATGACTTCCACATAGAGATCACGGATTCTTTTACATCAGAGTGTATCTTACTATCATCTTCTTCGAGAAGTTCTGATGGCTTGTGCAGCTTTGATACACTCTTGGGCTCTCCCACTACTAAGTCCGTTGTAGATGATAAAAGGGCTCATCTTTGTCAGGCTTTCCCCCCTCTTCTGTGCACCAAACCACCAGAAATCATGGCCAGATAGTGTGCTCCTCCTTTCTTTTATTCTACGTTTCTTGCCCAAACATAAATCTGGGGCAAGTAGTTTTTCATGTTTTTTAAACATTTCCATGGACATTTGTAGTAGTTCGACACCTGTGCTCCCCACCCGCCATCGAGTCCAACAAGGGGACGAGCCATTCGGATGTCCAGAATGAGCCCGCCAGGGCTACACAGGTGCTATACTGTGTTATGGTGGTTTATCCTCGGATAGACACCTACTTAAATACCATGATCTCTTTATCTCCCCTTACCCGTCGCAGTCCACGGCAACAGACTGGTCTAGGACGTAGGGAGATATTTAGAGATAAGGAGACAGAGTGATGGGTAATGAAGAGTGAGTGGTAGAGTGAGAGAAAGAGGAGGCAGACACAATGGTAGAAAAGAAGTAGGGCACTTTTGAGCTCCAAAAATGGTAAGGAAAGAGGAGCGAACGGATATAGAGTAGTTTACAGAGTAATGTATAGAGTAATGCAACGCATAGACTAGTGTATAGAGTATTGTATAATGTAATGTATAGAGAAGGTTAAACATTAATGCAATGTATAGAGTAGTGTATAGAGAAGTGAATAGAGTAATGCAATGTATAGAGTAATGCAATGCAGTGGCGTCACTAGAGTGGGTGTCATCCCCCCCCACTTCAATTTCCAATTTTTTTCGTTAAGCCACAATACAATCCCTTGTACGTCAGAAAAAGTCAATAACGGGTAGATAGATACATTGTAACAAACGGAATTCTAAAATAGAATCAACACTTATTTTATAGCTATTTAATAATTAATTAATGTCGGTACTTATATAGTTCAATTTTCAGCAATGCGGTCTTAAGTTAATTACATTTTTTTTTCTTTTCTGGATTTTAAATATGAAAAATATCTATAAATTTTAAAGTCTATCTTAAATATTTCTTAACCTTAATTTATTTTAAAAAATATTTCACATGACGTCACATATACGCAGCTGATGACAAATAGTTGAAAGCTTTGTTAACTAATTCAGAGATGATCGTGCACAATTAATTTTTAGTTTCTTCAAGAAAAATTTTATTGCCTTTAGATTTCTTCTCAATCTGCTTAAATGTCGATTTTTTTGGAGAATCATCAAATACGCTAATAATTTTAAACTTACTTCTACAATACTGCGTCAGTTGTTGAAATAAAAATTTTGGTTTATCTGCTACATCTATGATTACTTCAAGTATAAAGTCCAGCAGTATAAAACGATCCAAAACACTTGGCTTCCGAACCGGAAGTCCAAGGGTTCGAATCCTGGGATTTTAATTTGGAGTACACCCAGTTTGGTCGTTGTGCTGGCCACATGACAACCTCGTTAACCGAGGGCCACAGAAACAGATGACCTTTATAATATCTGCCCAATTCACCGTAAGGTTTGAAAGGGGTACTTGTTACTAAACAGTAAGTCTGACATCTTGTGATTTCTCGCCTGACATTTTCTTCTTGTTTTTTTTTCTATTGAATCACAAGTTTTGTTTTTTTAAAGAGCCTTTTCAATATATACATTTATAAAATAGCTTTTTTTTTTGGTTTTTAAAATTTTCTGTACTCCTCCATGGTTCCAGGTTTTTACAGTTATATTCTGCCTTTAATGTTGTTTGCTTTTGATCCTTATAGATGTACTTTCAGTTATGGAATGTAGTTCCATTTCCATCATATCAAGGAAATTCTTTATTCAATTAAGATACGTCGTTAATATGATCACACAATGTCAATTATTCTGCTTTTATTAAAAATAATGTGTGTAATATATCCTTCCATTTTTGTTTACTGCAATCACAGCCACGAGTTCTTTGTTATTTGTATTTGTAGCCGGGATGACTTTAGTGTCCAAACCAGCCGAATAGTCTTCATACGTCTTTTGAAATTCCAATTTTAGACTTTATTTCCGCCACCAATTCAATTAAGCAACATATCTCAATTTCATTTCTATAGAACTGGATGAAACTAGTTGAAAAGAAAAACAATAACGTTTATGAGTCATTCATTCCATTAATAAGTCTTTTATTGAACTGGTGTACATTTCCTTGAACTACGGATAGTTACCTTCAGAAATTATGTGAATTAGGCACATGCCAAGAAGAAAAATCCCCTAAAAAAATTAAAGTCTTTATCATTCAACTAACTCATTGTAACATTTTCTTCATCTTGGCTAAAGCCACTTTTACAGTCAACTTCTGAAATTACATATTTTTTTAGAGCTCTCAATTGTCACTAACGGGTGTCACCCGGTGCGGACCGCTACCCCCCCCCCGCGTGACGCCACTGATGCAATGTATAGAGTAATGCGATGTATAGAGTTGTGTATAGAGTAGTATGTAGATTAGTGCAATGTATAGAGTTCAGTAAAGAGTAGTTTATAGAGTCATACATTGTATAGAGTAGTGTATACAGTAATGCAATGTATTGACTTGTGTATTTGAGTAGTGTATTGAGTAGTGTATTGAGTAGTGTATTGAGTAGTGTATAGAGTAATGCAATGTATAGACTTGTGTATAGAAAAGTACATAGCGCTCCCCCTACCCCCTTGCTGGCAATGGAGGGGAGTCTAAAATGTGTCGACTAACTCCAGGAAGAACCTATTCTAGGGTACAATAAACGTCTTTCGAAAGAAGGAAGGGTCAGAATGTAATAAAGAATTTTTATGAACACACATATGAATTTTTTTTGCAAGGGGGGGGGGGAGAAAATCTCTCCACTCCCCCCCCCCCAAAAAAATACTGGCTACGCCCATGATATATACATATATTATACACACATTAATTTATTACATTTTCAAGAGTACTAATTCATTCCCTTTGCAAAGCTACACTTAATTTATGTTTTTCCTAGTTCGTGATCAAAGATGAGCACATTTCTAATCTATAAACTCGAAGCTTGTAGAGTACAATGTAGACAAAGGTAGTGTGTTAATTCCTCTTCCCCCACATTTTTTTTTTTGGGGGGGGGGGCTTATAGGAATGATTTTCATTTGGTTCAATTATTTGATTTGATTTATTTGAACTGTCGTTTTTGAACCTAGTTACAAAACATCTTTGTCGTTAATATTGAATTTTTTTTTTCATTTCGCTATATTTTGATAATTAACTTTAATTATCTCACCCTAATTATTTTTACGTGCTCGAAATGAATTATTCAATTTTCCCATTGGTATTTCACTAGCCTGTCAGGGTTAAACTTGGAAATGTTTTTCTTTTAATCAGAAAATGTTATAATTGGTAGAGATAAATGGATGTCTTTTATATAGAACACAAATCAAAGTTTATTTAATGATGTCAAATCAACGATGTTAGATGTTATCGTCAATCAGGAGAGAAAGTTTATAATGAACTTTCATTGTGCCATGTATATATGTGACAGATCATTTTGTTATTTTTTAAAAATTGATTTTAATTTCTTTTTGTGTTTGTAACAAAATATTTCTGAATATTAATCTTTTTAAAATCAAGCTACACATGTTTGCAGTATATTTAATAATATAATATAATAAAAAATAATACAATATAATTAAATAACAAACTAAAGAAGGATCATTTCATTCATTTAATATCTAATAATTTGTAGACATTTTCAAAACAATAAAAAATGAGTTGTCAAGAAATTACAATTCATAATTCTAATAATTTGTAGACATTTTCAAAACAATAAAATATGAGTGGTCAAAAAATTACAATTCATTTAATATCTAAAAATTTGAAGATATTTTCAAAACAATAGAACTTGATTGGTCAAGAAATTACAATTCATTTAATATCTAATAATTTGTAGACATTTTTAACATAATAAAACTTGAGTGGTTAAGAAATTATAATTCATTTTATTGTTAAATTACTGATTTTATTTTTTTCTATTACTAGATAACACTATGACCTGAGGGAAAAAAAAAGATTAATTGCACTCTGCCTATGGGTCACCAGCTCCTGATTTTTCCTCAGGAAGGACTCCCAATTCTCATGTTGGAGTATGGTTGCAAGGCAGCAGAAGTTTGAAGCCTTCTATTTTGGTAGCTGGTCAAAGCCCTCCTGCATGAAGCTTACAGGTATAAGTTACTCATGTTAATGATAACAGTTCTGTTGGACCCAATATCTAAGCTACACATGAAGGCCAGGAGACAGAATAAAAAAAAATTCCCTGATTTAAGCAGAATGCAATGATTAAAATTAGAACAAGAATTACTAACAATGTTTTTTTTTAGAAATAACTGTTCACCAGAAGTGTCAGTCTTTAATTTGTGTCATTTTTCAACAAGCATTTGAGCTCAAATAAAAACAGAAATCATCATTTACAAAAGATTCTTTAAAAAAAAAAATGGTAGTACATTTGACGTTGAACATTTTGATTAGTAACAAACAGATTTCACTCATGTATTTCGACAGTCAGCCAAGACTGTTGTCCAGGGTGTGGCACGAGGAGCCATACATGAGCTAGGTAGATGGGAATTTAAAGCTTTTGACTATTCTAAAGAATATTGTTGTCAAGTCACCTTTAAGGTTTCTGACTATTCTAAAGAATATGGCTGTCAAGTCACTTTTCCCATCACCCTACACCCCATGTCACAAACAGTCTGTCTCCCTAAATGTTGCAAATGATGTCAGGTCAATATGCATCATGGAGGTCAACATGCACTAAGTCACCAACAAAACTTTGGAGACATCCACAAACTTAACAGAACAAGTTGAAGAAAAACAAAACTAGACACAAACAAGATGACATAAGACATTAAAATAGGGTCTAATAACTTAAAACTAACTTCACCTTAATCACAGCATCTCAGTGCCATGCTGAGTTCTCTAAGACTTGAAATGGAAACAACGTCATCTGAAAATATACTTTCAAACTCAAAGAATAAGAAATATTATCATAGAGATTAAAACAAACAAAAAATACAATAGATTATAGAACGAAAACTAGAAGAAAACAACTAAATCCACAAAACAAAAACTGGACATGTCTCGGTCAACTTACAGTAAGTCACGGCTGAAGTGTATTGTCAGATGAAAATTCAATATGTCACAATGTTAACATTGAAAAAGTAATCTAATCTTAACTAAATAGAAAAAAAGTAATCTAATCTAAACTTAATAGGAAAAAGTAATCTAATCTTAACTATATAGGAAAAAGTAATCTAATCTTAACTAAATAGGAACAAAATTAATGGAGAAATAGAGTTTAGTTTAAAATCAACAGAAAGATTGGAAAACAGAATGACACACAAATGTTGAGGAAATTTGAAACACTTAAGCGTTCTTATCTATTCCGTGTTTTTTCATAACCTTCAGAGGTTCCCATCCAAAATACTAGTGCATAAGTAACTTAACCAGCAGGAATCTTAAACCCTCTATTAGATATTGATAAACCTAAAGCAGTGCTCAGCCAGATGGTCAGGCACCAGCCAATCAACTGTCATCTTCTTGAGAAGGTATAAGTTCATACATCATGCACTACACACAACACTTACCATAGCCACTGATGGGTGAGGATTGATTACATGCTGAGGACACCCAAATTTTGAACATCTTGAATTGTCACCTGGCACCGAGTATGTGTGGGCACATGTCAGGTGAAATATATTTTGTTTTTGTTGTTCATCATTCATGCCCTCTTTTAAACAAAAATTAAATCAACAAATCTCAAGGCAATTTCAAGCCTGTTTCCATTGCCAGCCTTTTTAGTTACATAGAATCCATAGAATCTTATATTTAAATTTTATTTATTGGTATAAATTATCTGGCTGCTAAAATAAGAATTCTCAAGTTTGAATCCTAATGGTGGCTAGAAATTTTTATTCATGATTGAAGTTAAGATGTTTCTCAAGCATTTAAATTCAGCTGAAAATTTCTTACAGGTTTTCTTTCAACTAGAATGTTAAAGAGATCCAGTCAGAGCTCACATTACAAGCTATAACAGCTTGCGGTGCAAAAGAATAATTCAAATGTCAACGTTTTACAAAAAAACGGTCTGGACAATGATATCAAGCAGTTAGATCTAGGTTCTGGAGTTTTTATTAAGTCCTTAAAATAATTTTTTTAATTCAAAGTAAACTGAATGGAAATTTTTTGTTTTTTAAATGAACCATTAGATATTTATTTAATAATTATTTTTTTTTTGTAAATCCCTAAAATTCTGCAAATTACTGCACATAAACCCCACTTTCAGACATGATTTAATAAAAATGGTTTCTAATGACTCTAATGTATTTCTATGATTTAAACTATTCATATTAAATTCTCACTGTAAGGAGAAAAAAAAATAGAAGTACAAGATGAAAATGTGAAAAGTTTAAAGCATAACAAAGAAAAAAAAAAAGAAAAGATCATGTTGAAAGGAAATGCCTTGAAAATAACAGAAACACTGAAAGTATCAGCAAATAAGAGTAATTTAGGAAAAAAATCACTGAGTAAAGTTGAAGACAATATTTCACTTGAGAAGTACTCAGCATGACAAAAATAAAATTAGAGAAAAGAAATAAATGTTGAAAGAAAATGTCATGAACAATATGTAAGTAAGGAGGAAATGCTTTAATAAATCAATATATCTAGAAATTAAGTGGATAGTAAGGCTAAAATAAAAGTTTTTTAGAGTTAACTGACCTTGAACTTATTTTTATCAATAAGAACTTGTGATGGTCAAGAAAGGTGATTAATGGACATTTTCTAATTTAGTTCTAAAAATGCCAATAAATGTCCACACACTAAAGAAAAGCAGAAAATTAATTTAGATATTTTATTATATTTATTGAATAAACTAGTCCTCCAGGTAAGACCTGTGGGTTTGGAAATAAATATTCTGTCTCACAAATTTCTTTGTTTTATGAAAAAAAGAATTACTTGATCTTTGCATAAACTTCATCTCATCAGCACTCATATAGACTTTTTAGTTTTGGCTCTGAAAAGAACCTTTGTATTGGAATTTATATAACCTGTTCTGGTTCTAGTTGGATGACAGTAACTGGTTTTGTTATGGCCCTGAAAAGGACCCTTATAACTTCTGTAGTTGAAAATAAATATATTTCAATTTATTTTCTCAGGTCTTTGTTTTAACTTGATCAGCGTCATGTGCATTGAGCCCTCAAAAGGACTTGTTTAACTTCTGTAGCTGTTATTAAATATATTTTAGTTTATTTTCTCAAGTCTTTATTTTAACTTCCAGCTTCATGTGCATTAAGCCCTCAAAAGGACTTGTTTAACTTCTGTAGTTGTCTAAATTATTCATCTACTCTGCATAAAGAGATGTACATATCAGTTGAGACAAAACTAACAAAAAAAACTGTTGTAATGTTATAATGTTACATTATGATGATAGACTGGATCTAAGTTAGTTAGAACTACTCCTCCCCAAATGAAGAAAATATCAACAAAGAATCTGTCAAACAGTAAAAATGTTTTAAAATACTGAAGTTAGCAGTTGTAATAAATAGAATAATAAGCTCAATTTTGAAATATAGTTTATGGCATAATGATAGAAAATAGGCCATTTTAATCAGTGGAAATGATTCTAAAAAGGCAATATTGTTCTTTTAGAGTCTATGTTGGTCAGGACTACTCCTCCCCAAGAGAAGAAAAGATCAACAAAGAATCTGTCAGAGTGGAAAAAAAAAAGAAATGATGTAGTTAGTTGTAAAAAAGTTTAGTTTTGGAATACGCACATCTATGGAAAATGGGCTATTTCATCCAGAACAAAGAATCAAGACAAATGAATACATTGAAATAGAGTCTAAGTTGGTCAGAACCACTCCTCCCCAAGAGTAGAAAAGATCAACAAAGAATCAGTCAAAGAGGACAAATAATAAAAGAAAAGATGTAAATAGTAATAATAAATAAAATGATAAGTTTAGTTTTGAAATAAGGCACAGAAACAGAAATCAGCCAATTCACCTAAAGAAAACATTGAAAGAAAACATTGAGAAGAATGAATAGATTAAAATTCACATTTACAAACAATATATATTATCTAATTTGCATTTAAAGAACATTTCCACAGATATGGAAATACTGAAAGGCTTTAATCTATCAAGAACAAAATTTATCATAAAAAATATGCAATTCTGACAGCCAAATACTGAAATTCAGAATAAAAGAACAATATTCCATGTTAAACAGATTTATTATTTAAGAGTTTATAGTTAGAACTGACTGCAAGCAAAAGGACTGAGGAAGCCATAGAAGAGGAAAGAGTACAGCCTGGAGACAAAGTCAGTACTATGTATAAACTGAAGAAATTGTAGTCATAACAGAATTGGTTTGGTCACAGCAGAGTCTGTCCTGATTCAGAAGAGGCAATCAGCACAGCAATTATCTGAATGCACCCATTGTTTTTCAAGACACACTAGAGAACTGTTTTAGTTCTGTTAAGAATCTTCAGTTAAATTTTCTTTAACTTTTTTTTTCAAAGAACTAAATACAGATAAATGTAATAGAAAAGTCTAATGACAATGATAGAATTTAAGTCTGATTGTTCATTTCATGCTTTCATAATTGTAAGTTGCCTATTATAAAAATAAAATAGCTTGTTCATATAATAAAGTAAACTAAAGTTAATAACCCTTTCAACTTCTAATGTCTGATTTTAGTTCGAAAAACATTAATTTCACTGCCTGATGACATTATGATCATTGTCAAAAAACTGTATGAGAATTATGAGACCCTTAGGGCTTGCAAAGACTTTTTTGTAGAGAAAAAGAAGTAGAGGCAATCAAAAAAAGCAATAGGAGGACAACTTTAAAGAATGGATGGGCCTGTCTATAGAAGAGATTCTAAGCCCGGCAAAACCAAAGAGGAAAGGAGAGAGGCAGTTGTCAGATCATGTGTGGTGTCCATGTCCATCATGCCCACCATACTAATACAAAGGTAAATGTGAGTTGGTCGAAACACCTTCTGAAATGATGTCCACAGTCTAATGGACAGGTGAAAATGGTTGATCAGAACACCCTCTGAAATGATGTCCACAGACTCATAGATAGGTAAAGATGAGTTGATCGGAACACCCTCTGAGATGATGTCCACAGTCTAATGGACAGGTGCAAATGAGTTGATCAGAACACCCTTTGAAATGATGTCCACAGTCTAATGGACACGTGGAAATGAGTTGATCAGAACACCCTCAGAAATGATGTCCACAGTCTAACGGACAAGTGAAAATGAGTTGATCAGAACACCCTCTGAAATGATGTCCACAGAGTAATGGATGGGTGAAGCTGAGTTGATCAGAAGACCCTCTGAAATGATGTCCAGTCTATTGGACAGGTGAAGGTGAGTTGATCAGAACACCCTCTGAAATGATGTCCACAGTCTAATGGACGGGTGAAGCTGAGTTGATCAGAACACCCTCTGAAATGATGTCGACAGTCTAATGGACGGGTGAAGCTGAGTTGATCAGAACACCCTCTGAAATGATGTCCACAGTCTAATGGACAGGTGAAGCTGAGTTGATCAGAACACCCTCTGAAATGATTCCACAGTCTAATGGACAGGTGAAGGTGAGTTGATCAGAACACCCTCTGAAATGATTCCACAGTCTAATGGACATGTAAAAATGAGTTGATCAGAACACTCTCTGAAATGATGTCCACAGACTAATGGATAGGTGAAGGTGAGTTGATCAGAACACCTTCTGAAATGATTTTAACCATCTAACAGACAGGTGAATGTGAAATGATGTCCACAGACTAATGGATAGGTATAGCTCATTTCGTGCTCTTAAATAATGATTTAAAATAATTTTCATTTTAGTTCTTATAGCCAGCAATGAACAAAGTATTAGGATTCAAACTTGAGGTATTCAGTTGTAGACTTAAGGGCTTGAGTAATTACTTTTGCCATGATTAATAGCATTGTAAAGGTTTAATTATTACATAATAGCTCTTACTTACAAAATACTATTTTAGCAAGAAGTTGAAGAATTTTTTTCTCTTTAATAATAAAGTATCTTCTAGGGTCTGAAGAGAGCAATATTTTCTGTGGCAAGACAGACCCAGTTATGATCTACATGTTTTTTTTTCACATCTAATGTAGAAAAGCCATTTCCTACTCATTGATATGCATTTCTCAATTTACAAACATTCACAAAATATTTTACAAAGTTGAATATAGAGACCAGTTGTAAACATTATCATTTTTTTTCTGTAGCTATCTCACATAACACTGATATTGGAGAACGTTTTTCTTTTTTTTTAACAGAGGTCGAATTGCCAAATTCTCTATTGAATGGTGTTTCAAATTATTCAACAATTAATTACTTATTTAGGTTTACACATTAAGATAAAGTTTAATAAATGATTAAACTTTTTACTTGCATAATAGCCATGCTGTGATAATATGCAATAATAAAGTTCACCAGTTTTATGGATCAGTTGCTACAGTTCCTACCCCCATTAGGTTATCAGGAGAAGAAAACCAGATCATATATATTCTACTAACTGCAGAACCAGGGCTGTTGCAAGAGAGGATTTGAACCTCTCAAGCCCTTGCTCAATGGAGTTGGTTGATGAAGATAATGACGAAATGAAACCAATTTCAAAGAGAATGAAATTATTAAATTCAGAACAAGTGGTGTTAATGTATAAAATATGTTGATTCAATTGTGTGGATCATACAGACATCTTTTGCCCAAGTGCCCCGACAGTTGGGAAAACATGTCTAAGAGGGTCAATATCGTTGAACAGGAAAAAGAAGCCTGTTTGTTCACAGGAAATCACAATGATGAAACTTCCCAATCAGGGGTCGAAGCTTTTAACTGTGCCGTATTGGACAGCGCATGCAGTAGTACAGTGTGTGGAATGACATGGTTGGAGGCATTTTTGAGCTCTTTAGATGAAGAGAGGACCGCAACAAAGTGAAGTTAAGAGAAGGTCACAGAATGTTTAAGTTTGGTGGTGGAACAATAATAAAATCAAAAGGTGAATATGAGTTACCTGTCACAGTGGCTGGAAAGAAGGTTAAACTTCTGACTGATGCTGTAGAAACAGACATACCATTGTTACTTTCCAGATCTGCTATGAAAACAGCAGGAGTAAAAATGGATCTGAAGATTGATACAGCTGTTATATTTGGAAAAGAGGTTGCTTTAAACTTAACATCTTCTGGCCATTATTGCATTCCAATTGAGAAGACAGAAATGATTCAAATAGAAGAGGTCAACACAGTAAAAGCATTCGACGAATCCCCTGAAAAACGCAAGGCAACAATTAGAAAACTATACAGGCAGTTCGCACACCCTCCAAAGGATAGACTTAAAGCTTTACTTCAAGACGCTAACAGTTGGTATGAGGGTTTTGAAGAGGAATTAAAAGATATAGAAAGAAGCTGTGAACTATGCAAAGTATTTGCCAAGACACCATCTAGACCTGTAGTGGCCTGCCCTATGGCCAGAGACTTTAATGAAAAAGTTGCAATGGATCTCAAACAATACAAAGGTCAATGGATACTGCACATGGTTGATATGTGGTCAAGGTACAGTGTTTCTGTACTAATCAACCGGAAAAAAACGTCTAATGTCATTGATGCCTTGATGACAAACTGGGTAGGAATATTTGGAGTGATGAAGGCAGTGATGAAGGCGTTGATGACGGATAATGGCGGCGAGTTCAATTCTGATGAGCTTCGAGAAGTAGCATCAATCCTAAACATTCAAGTTGGTACACCTGCAGCTTTCAGTCCATATCAGAATGGCTTGTGTGAACGAGTCCACGCTATTACCGATCACATGCTAATGAAACTTGAGGCTGAAAATTCAGATGTAGATCTTGAAACTCTCTTATTCTGGGCTAATATGGCTAAAAACTCTTTGCAAATGAGAAATGGTTATAGTAGCCATCAGCTTGTGTTTGGGAGAAACCCTAATTTACCTAACATTCTGCGGCAAAATTACCAGCTTTAGAGGGCAGCACAACAAGTGAAGTCTTCCATAAGCACCTGACCGCTCTCCACGAGGCACGTAAAGATTACATTCAATCAGAGTCAAGTGAAAGAATAAGACGAGCCCTGCGTTCTAAAGTTCGAGCATCAGAGCAGGAGTTTCAAAATGGTGACAAAGTGTTTTACAAGCGGTTAGGACCCGGAAAGGTGGTATTTCAAGATGGAAAAGTTGTTTTCATGAGACATGGCGGTGTATTTGTCAGAGTGGCACCAAACAGACTTTATAAAGCGAGCGTGGAGGAGGAAGAGAGTGCAGAAGATAATAAGGAGAACACAAAAACGATTCATAACGGCGTCAAGAGTGGTGTAAGCGAAATATTTGATGGAGATCGTGAACTTATTAGAGATGAAAGTAACACAAAGACAGACATCCATTCTGTAACTTGTTTGAAGCCAAATGAACAAATAGAATACAGAATGGACGAATAAGAACAATGGACAAAAGCTACCATTCTCGGAAGAGCAGGCAAAGCCACAGGAAAGTATACGTATTGGTATAACATAGAAAATAATGTGGACAAAGAAAGAAAAAGTGTTGAACTTGAACGAATTGAGTGGAAATATTCAAGGGGAGGCAATAGCGACAATGTATGCTTATCAATGGTTGAATCAAGCAAGGAGATAGATGAAGCCAAACAATTGGAGTTATTGAAATTAAAACAGTTTGAAACATATGAAGAGGTTGAAGACTGTGGACAAAATGCTATTTCTACACGTTGGGTTATAACAATGAAAAATGGTTCACCAAAAGCACGTAAGAGGATTTGAAGAGCAAGACTTAATACCAAAAGATAGTCCAACTTTTGACAAAGGCTCCGTGAGAATTTTCTTGTCAATAGTGGCTAGTAGACAGTGGCAGATCAAAACAACAGACATCAAATCTGCATTCTTACAAGGAAAACCCCTGGATAGAGATGTACATATTATACCTCCAAAAGAGAGCAATACTCCAAGTAAAGTTATTTGGAAACTGAAGTATGGGCTATGTGGGCTCAAGGATGGTGCAAGACAGTTCTATTTAAGCGTCAAAGAAGAGCTTATTGAACTTGGTTGCAAACAGTCAAGCCTTAATCCAGCACTGTTCACATTAATGACTGATGGAGTTGTATGTGGCATCATTTGTTGCCACGTCGACGATTTTTTTCATGCTGGCAATGATGTTTTTGAGAAGACTATGTGTGAATTGCGTCACCGATTTGTGGCAGGAAAGATAGAAGAGCGAAATTTTTATTACATTGGATTCGACATCAGACAAGTCACAGATGGGATCATCCTGGACCACACAGCGTACATCGGAAAACTTGATCGCCCAAAGTTAGACCCAGCAAGATGTTTGCAAAAGGATTTGCATTTGAATGATACAGAACAGTCTTTGTATAGAAAACTCATTGGCCAGTTAAATTGGGTCGTTCAAGGCTCCAGACCTGATATGGCATTTGAGTTAGTTGATTTTAGCACAAAGTTAAACAAAGCTGTGGTTACAGACCTAATGCGAGCAATAAAAGTCATCGGAAGACTTATTTTATGCATTTTATCAAGGAATCAATTTTTTCAAATGTCTTCAAAAAATTCTGAACTTGTAGCACAAATTACTCATATATATCAACAAGAGTGTCTCCAGATTACTCATGAGTACAAGATCCCAGTTCTCTATACAGCTAAACCTCATGTAGCGTGTCTTTAACATGTTGCCTGATACAATTTTGTAGTCATGGCAACCAATGTATGGAACTTGCTTCTAAACAAGCTCAGGTCAACCATATTGCTTTACAATGTACCTTGAAAATAAATTGTATACATTTTCTTCCATGGTACCAAAGATTTTTTTCTCTCATCTTTGAAATCCCCAAAATGTCTTAGCTATTAAGAACTAATAAACTGAGAAACTGGTTTGAGAAGAGTAGCTAGGGTTGGGGAGGGAGGGAGAGAATTTGAAAATCCCCCCCACCAGGCCACAACTTGAGGGGGGCCACCAAATGAGTGTTTTTTACATTAAATATTTAATATTACGCAAAATGCAGGGGCTCCTAAAGAGGTCAAGCCCATGGGCCCCCAAATGATGGCAAATTCCTAGCTACGCCACTGACTGGTTTTCTTCTCCTGAGCTGTTGGACAACAGATTCTAAATACACTGCACCCTATATGTACCCACCACTAACTCAGCAACAGGTAACAAGACTTGATATCCAAAACAGAGATGTTGACAGCATGCTTTCAATCCCTATCCAAGAGTGACGATGATAATAGTCACTGAGTACAAAATGTACTACCACCTTCATCAAGAAAAAAATACTGATGATCTTTGAAGGGTTGGCTCCCATCTAGTCTGCCACTGCAGGTTCATCAATAACCACAGAGGGTAAAGACACTTACTGATAAAGCCACTATATGCTACCAGCATTAAGGATGGTTCCCTCAAATCAGATTATGAAAAAAACACCCAAAAAAGATAAGACAAATATTAAGTGAGTCTCTACCTGGGCTGATCAAACTGAGAACAAAGAAAAGGAAAATGACAAGTGATAGAAAAGAATGACTAATAAAAAATAAATGGAAGATAGTAGTATGTGTTTGCAGTAAATACAACACTTAACACTAAAGAAATTAATGCTAGTAATTAATGTGTTAGTACAACAAACAAAGTACTAGAAGTTAGTGAAATGACCCTAAACACTAGAGCAATTAGTGTTAACAACCCTATACACTATGTGCAAATAAAACAACCCTACACACTGTGTGTTAGTGAAACAACCTTAAACACTGTGTGTTAGTGAAACAGCCCTAGACACTATTTGCAAATGAAACAACCCTAGACACTGTGTTAGTGAAACAACCCTAAACACTGTGTGTTGGTTCAACAACCCTAAACACTGTGTGTTAGTGCAACAACCCTAAATACTATGTGTTAATGCAACAACCCTAAACAATAAAAAGTTAGCACAATAAACTTTGAACTACTGTGATAAACTAATGCACAATAAATTAACACAATAAAATAAAATTTATGCAACAACCTAAACCTGTGTCAAGGTATATAAGAAATAGCAAACAGAAAGGAACAAGCGAAATAGTTTGATCAGCTCGACAAACACTTGTGTGCCAGAATGTAGCAATCTTCAAAGAAGAAAAGTCAATAAAGCAGAAAGAATAAAGATAGGAAAAGTTTTCACATTAGTAGAACTTATTCTAAAATTAACATAATATTATATAGAAAATGTTTAACATGACCTTTTCAAAAGTTCCTAACATCTTGTCATAAAGTTCCTATCAGCTTGGGTAGATCAACATCTTGTTATAAAGTTTCCCAAGGCTTCTGAAATATTATATATGAAATATTAAGATTAATTTTGTGATTTATTTGTGTAACCTTCCACATACACAATAATTAAAGATGTTAACAAATCAGCAAGTTTTTTGTGGTCAGCCAAAAAAAAATATTTCAAAACAAAATTCAGATTTGAGTTTATAAGGGCTTAAAATTAAACAATCCATAAGCACACACTTACAATCAAAATAATGATTTAATAAAACAAAATCCCCTTGATCTAGGAACATAGATGCACTGCTACATTTAAAACATATTGGATATGTCTTCTTATTTTATAAAACACAGATGCTACTTCAAAAAAGAAAATGATTATGTCCCATCCTATAATATGCAAGTCCCTAGGCCAATCTAGTCATGCATGTTAATCAAGGGATTGATCAGTACTAGATCAGTACTAGAGGATTAAGTTAGAATGTTGAAAAATGTTAAAATAACTTCACCTTAATGGTAATGACACAATGAAATATTCAGTCTTGGAGTCCACTTCACTATCTTGTTTCTTGATCTGAAATAGAAAAGAAAAGTTATAAATTTTAAAATAAACAGATATTTTTCTTTGCACTTAAAGAAAAGTATATCTCACAATAATTATAGTTTGAAATATTGAGGCTAACTAGTGTCTGCAAATATTTAAATATATAATTTCTAAAAAAAAAAAAAGGGAAATAACAAAAAGATAAAGATTTTTTCTCCAAAAGATTTAATAAACTGAAAGGATCAAACTAAACTTAAGTAAACTATAAAGAAGCAAATTCAAAACAATATAAGAGGATCGCATTAAATAGATGGTACTTGACGTAAAACAAAATCATTCTTCAGATGTCCATAATGACAAAACAATTCACAAACAAAACAGGACATTTTATGAATGTTGAATAATGTATCAATAACTTCACCTTTAATGGTAAAGTCGAAGTGGCATGTAGAGTTCTGAAGAGCAATCTTCACTTTCTTGTTGCTTCATCTGAAACAGAAAAGATAAGTTTTTGTGATAAAAACAATATGAAGATATTTATTTGCACTTAGAGAATAATTTTATCTCAAATTAATTTTATCGAAATCATGAGGCTCACTAAAGTCTAAAAAAAAAGGTAAGTTCCCCTTTTCAGACTTGCAATGTACATAAGGGCAGGAAATGTTGCGGTCATCTTTTTAAATTGCTCAAAAGTTTATGAGCAAGGCATTATGTAGCCAGAAATACGACAAACTGCCTTTAATTTTCCCAACTAAAGTCAGGTACTAATTAGAGTTGGGTAGACTCAGGGTTGCACTTAAATATACTGTGATTTTAAATCCAATTGTTCACTGAGATATGAACTCAGGACACTAGGTTCTGAAGCCATGCACTTAACCACTCAGCCACCACATCATAAACCAGTGTCTACAAATATTTTAATATATATATTTCTAGAATAAAAAAAAAGGGAAATAACAATCTTACCTGTTCTACTTCCATAGAACACTGTCTTGAACTGGAAACCTCTAAAAAAATACTTTCAAACTAAAAGAATTAGACTTTTTCTCCAAAGTATTTAAACAAAAACTAAACTACAATGATCAAAGTAATTATTTAGTGAGGACATTACAATTATATTAATTTTCACTATCATATTTGTTTTAATTACGACTATTAGTTTAAATCTATTAGTTTATATTTTAAGATTATGTATTAAATATTTTTTTTATTTTTATTGATGAAATGTCATTGTATTGCTTAGGCTGTCCAACACAATGACATTTTGGATTAAAGGTTTAATACATATTTTAAAAGCATTTTATTCTACTACATTTATGTGTAAGTTAATATTACTTTTATAGAGGAGGAAGACATATGATGATTATTACTAATTAGTTACTTATTGAAAGTTTAAATGTAGGTTACTTTAAAATTAAACTATACATTGTTTAAAATGTTAGGGGAAAATAGTTTAACTGAAATTTATTCCTAATTTTAGTTATCTTCTTTTATAGTTTATGTATTAAATATGTATTAAGGATTTTTTAGGAATTAAATGCCATTGTATTGCCTAAGCTGCCCAACACAATGACATTTTAGATGTAAGGTTAAATACATAATTTAAAAGCATTTTATTCAACTACATTTATGTGTAAGTTAATATTACTTTTAAAGAGAAGGAAGACGTGATGATAGAAAAGAAGAAAAGCACTTTTGAGCTCCAAAAGTGCCAAAATATGAGGAGCGCAGTTTAACTTCATGTCTCGGGACATTAAAATTTTATTAATGTTCACTATTAGTATTTATTTACAGTTTTATTTAATATATTATGGCTATTAAGTTATTTATTAAAAGTTTAAATGTAAT